>JAVQMG010000106.1:5235000-5487500 GCA_032878915.1 Castanopsis chinensis | reverse complement strand
ATGACCTATTCCCAAACAACGAAAACACTTAATATCACGATTGCGAGTCTGGGATTCATTTTTACCTTTGTTGACACTAGGAGCTTCATCTCTCCTTTTTGGTGGTTCGGTTTTGGACTTGAAAACAGCCCCTTCGTCTTTCTTCCCATTTGGCCTCCATGAAACAGAGGCGCCCGGATTTTGGAATGACCGAGTTCCTTTCCTTTTAAGCTGTCGTTCCACCTTTATTGCCATGTGCACCATGTCCTCCAACTCCACGTAGTGCTGCAACTCCACCACGTTGGCAATGTCTCGATTTAGCCCATTCAGAAACCTTGCCATGGTAGCTTCTCTATCCTCCTCCACATTTGCCCGAATCATGGCAATCTCCATCTCCTTGTGGTAGTCATCCACGATTCTATAGCCTTGAGTAAGACTCTGTAATTTCTGATACAAGTCCCTACAGTAGTGATTTGGAACAAATCGCCTCCTCATGATGGCCTTCATTTCCTCCCAAGTCTCAATTGGTCTCTCATGGTTTCTCCTTCTGTTCATCACAAGTTGATCACACCATATAATAGCATAGTCAGTAAACTCAATGGCAGCGAGTTTTACCTTTTTCTCCTCGGAGTAGTTGTGGCACTCAAAGATTAACTCCACCTTCTTTTCCCACTCCAAGTATGCTTCTGGACCATTTTTCCCTTGGAACGCTGGTATCTTCATTTTTAGATTTCCAAGGTTTCTGTCAGTCCCTTCCTGCCATCTTAGACCTCTTCGAAAACCTCTACCACGCCTTTCTCCCCTTGGCACAAACCTGCCCTCATTGTTCATTGAAGCTTGATCTTCTTCATCTTCAAACTCATCCTCGTGGTAGTCATCAGAATCATCCATGCGAGCACGCCTTTCTTGCCTTCTAACATTAGGGCCTCTTTGGGGACGCTCCTCACGCAACGCAGCAATAACTGTATCTTGCCTATCCATCCGATCCCGAATCTCATTAAACACCACGTTCATACGTTCAAATTGTTGTTGCATAGCCTGCAAAATGATGGATGACTCCTCCCCTCCTTCCCTATTTGATGTTTCAACCCTGGAAGACATACTTTTGAAACAACAGAAGATTGTTAGAAAATAATTCCTCACAACACTCCCTCACGTGTTTGCACTCAAATTATGTCACTCTCACTCGTGTTTCACTCTTAAAATGGCTTTTTTTTCCGATATTAGTCTCACACTCTCTGCCTTTTTCCACTCGTAGTTCTGCAGTAAACTAATAAACTTGATCAAGGAATTCGACTTGTAACGTTTAAACAAATACCAACAGCAAAATATGACAGAAATACTAAATCAAAGGAATAGGACAAAAGAAACACAAAATTTTGGTCTGAGAGAACTGGAAGTACAAAAAATATATTGTTTTTTTTTTTTTTTTTTGCAGCTGGGTGCACAATTTTAACCTAGTGCACGTAAAAGAAAAAATAAGTAAGAATGATGAATGAAGAACACTAAAGGAGCAAGATATGGTGATAACAGGAAACAAGAAAATAAAGGGATAGAAAACTGATTTTAGAACCTGTGCTCTGATACCAAATGATGCGAACCCCAACCGACACGCTTTGAGACCCAACAACAATATTGGAATATTTACCCAGGAAAGCTAAAATTCAGATTGTTGGTTGAACCCTGACCCAACGCTTATAAGTGAAACGCGAACCAAAGGTATAAGCAACAAACCTTGACCCAATGATTATAAATGAATCACGAACCAAAGGTATAAAATTTGAACGCCACAAGGAAAAATCCCTGATAAGTTCACAGTTTTTTGAAGAACCAAAAGAAGAGCAAAGCCACACCTTTTCTGATTTTTATTCCATAATATATCAAAAAAAAACGTTTACAGACTTAAGGGCCTATTTAAAGGCTCCATAAAACTTGACAGACAAGAAAATATATTCTAAAATAATTCCTAATTGATACCTAACCATATCAGGAATCAAATTTGACCTAAAAGCATTAAATGCACCTAAAAACAAGGAAATAAACTACTTTAAACCTAAAAAACGTGCTAAATAAAAAAAACCCTAAATTCAGGTAAATTTAGTCTGAAATAGCAACTCCAGAATAGGAAAAAAACCCCATTAACAGATATTGAGCTAAAAAGTCAATCAGCCATTAATCCACGCTGTAAATCACTCCAAATTAAGCCAGATCAGCCCTCAATAGCTTGGATTAAATTTATTATGCCTTCATCTTCCTTTGGGCCAAGTTTGGAATGTCTTGCATTAGAATCAGCCCAAATCTCTTGAATCAGCCCATTAAGTGCTTCCTTGATATTCTTGGATCTTGCTCTTATAATAGGCCCAACTGGTACATGCAATGGATCCTTGAATGTTTGTTGGTTCTCATCAGAAGCACTATAGCCGTTTTAGACCAGTATGACACTATTTAATGGTCAATCTAAGAGCCTTATTATCGAGGGTTTTATCCTAAATGGGCTAGTCCAAGAGAGTTGGGCTGATTCTGAAAAGACCAAGATAGGCTCCAATAATAATCAAGGCTTAGTCCATGTCATAAAAGTATTACCCAGCATGGTTTGACCATTAAATGGCGTTAAAATACATTAAATCTAGTCATTTAGCTATGTTTGACTGCCTTTATAAGTCCAAGAATCAAAAAAAACGTGGGAACTTATTTAGGTTTATTTTTGTACTGTTTTTAAAGCTGTAATTATGACTTTGCATATTCTTCGAGGGTTGTTCCAAGTATATAGATGGGTAGTACGAATTTCAAACAACCAAACTTATAGCCTTGATTCTTGAGAGTTTCTTAGGAATTCTTGGTGTGGGATTTCAATCCATCGTAGTCTTGGTGTTTCATCTGGTTAAGTGATGGGTCAAGGCTCAACAAATCTTGTCTACACGATCTTTGGGTTCCATCACAATTATTGGTGGAGTTCATATCAGTTTTTTCTTTTTTTTGACATCTTGCGGTTTTGAGGGTATTTTGGTAATTTCGGGAGAATAATGGCCATTATAGTGATTTCAAGGGTATGTTTTTGTCAAAAAAAAAATATTTTTTTACGAGTGAAAAATACCAAAATATCAAAAAAAACCTATAAATAAAGCAAAACATGTAAAATGAATCCCTTAAAATAGCCAAAAGGAGTAAAATGCTCCACGAATGCACAAAATATATCAAAACCCTACAAAATGACCAAAACGTCCCCAAAACAACCACGATATCCCCGAACACTTTTAAAATGACCAAAACTCCGTCGAAACCTCCAAAATAAGCAAAATACCATCGAAACTTCCGAAAATGATCAAAACAACCCCATACAAAGCCAAAATACACTCAATTTGTCAAAATTTTAGGGTACTTTGGTCGGTTTCAAGTTGTTTTGCTCAGTCTAGAGAATTTTAGGGGATTTTGCGCATTTTAATAGTGTCGATGTGTATTTTTTAATCATTTTAGATGTTTAGCGCACTTTGGTCATTTACGAGGTATCGAGACTTCACCGCTTATTTTAACCAGTTCACTGGTATTTTGGTGATTTTTGAAGTTTTAGGGTTATCAAATAGTCGTTTTAGAGAGAGTATGACACCATTTTGGTCAATTAAGAGGATTTGAGGGATTGTTTTTGGACATTTTTTGGTTTTAGGGGTGTTTTGGTGATTTTGTGTGTATATTTGCCTTTCTAGTGATTCTAGGGTGTTGTTTTTATCAACAAGAAATTATTTTACCTGTGAGAATTTTCAAAACATCAGAAAACCTTTAAATACACCAAAACATCTAAAATGACCCCTAAGAACTGCAAAAATAACTAAAACGCGCCACAAATGTCCAGAACACCCAAAACGCTATAAAAGTACCCCATGCCCACGAAATCAACCACAATAGCCCCAAAAACTATTAAATGATCAAAACACCTTTGAAACCTTAAAAATAAGCAACATACCTTCAAAATCTCTCAAAATGAAAAAAATACCCTCAAACTAGGCCAAAACACATTCGATTTTTTAGATTTCGGTGGTATTTTAGTATGTTTCAAGTTGTTTTGCTTATTTGAGAGGATTTTAGGGCATTTTGCTCATTTCAACAATGCCGAGGGGTTCTTTTTAATCCTATTAGATATTTGTGGCTTTTTGGTCATTCACGAGGCATTGAGATCTGACTGCTCATTCTAGCCGTTCTAGGGGAATTTTGATCGTTTGTGATGTTTTAGGGTTATTTTAGTCTTTTGAGAGATTTTTAGGCTTTTCTAGTCAATTAAGAGGTTTGGGGGGTTTTTGATGCAAATCAAGGAGATGGTCATGCTGATCATACACGTGGAAATGGAGTTGAATTTGCACATGACCCTTTGTCACTTCCTAGTGGCCCAATTACAAGACTTAGAGCTAAGTGTTTCAAGGAAGTACTAAATGGGCTAGGCCAAGAGAGTTGGGCTGATTCTGAAAAGATCAAGATGGGCTAAAATAACAATCAAGGCTTAGTCCATGTCATCAAAGTAATACCCAGCATGGTTTGACCATTAAAGAGCGTTAAAATACATTAAATCTAGTCATTTAGCTATGTTTGACTGCTTTTATAAGTCCAAGAATCCAAAAAAACGAGGGAACTTATTTAGATTTATTTTTGTGCTGTTTTAAAAGCTATAATTATGACTTTGCATATTCTTGGAGGGTTATTCCAAGTATATAGATGGATAGTACAAATTTTAAATTCAGTTTTTGGTTTTCAGAAAATTATTCTCCTGGTGAGGTCTTGTGTTCGTCTTGGTTCTTAATAGAACTCTTGACCTTATCAAGTTAATCTTGTGGAGTTCAAACAGCCAAACTTATAGCCTTGATTCTTGAGAGTCTCTTAGGAATTGTTGGTGTGGGATTTCAATCCATCGTAGTCTTGGTGTTTCATCTGGTTAGGTGATGGGTCAAGGCTCAACAAATCTTGTCTACACGATCTTGAGGTTCCAAACTATCAATGTTATCGGGTTTCATCACACTTGTTGGTGGAGTTCATATCAGTTTTTTTTTCTTTTTTTTTGACATCTTGCGGTTTTGAGGGTATTTTTGTGATTTCGGCAGAATAATGGCCATTATAGTGATTTCAAGGGTATGTTTTTCTCAAAAAAAAAAAATTATTTTACACGTGAAAATTACCAAAATATTACAAAAAAACAACCACCTATAAACTGACCAAAACAGCAAAACATCTAAAATGAATCCCTTAAAATAGCCAATTTTGGTTTATGAGTAAAATGGGCTTTTGCTCTTTTCACAATGCCCAAAGGCATATTCAAAATCCTACAAATGACCTGCTCATTCTATTCCGTCGTTTTAGAAAACAACCACATTTTGTTATACCCCCGTGAAAAGGGTTTTTTGTCAAAATGACCAAAACTCCAAAAAATTCAAAACCTCCAAAATAAGCAAAATACCAAAATCCTAAAAAATGACCAAAATGCCTACTCCTAAAATGATCAAAATAACCCATCGAAAACGCTTAAAATTATCAAAATAACCCTAAACTATGCCAAAATACCCTCAATTTTTCAGATTTTTGGGTACTTTGGTCCGTTTCAAGTTGTTTTGCACAGTCTAGCAGATTTTAGGGGATTTTGCACATTTTAACAGTGTCGCTGTGTATTTTTTAATCATTTTGGATGTTTGGCAAACTTTGGTCATTTACGAGGTATGGAGACTTGACTAGTTATTCTAATCGGTTCATGGGTATTTTGGTGATTTTAGAAGTTTCGGGGTTATTGGCTAGTCGTTTTAGAGATTATGACACTATTTTGGTCAGTTAATAGGTTTCGAGGGATTTTTTTGGAAATTTTGTGGTTTTGGGGGGTGTTTTGGAGATTTTGTGTGTGTATTTGCGGTTCTAGTAAGGATATTGATTTTATTAAAAAAAAAATTATTTTACTTGTGTGAATTTTCAAAACATTAGAAAACCTTAAAATACACCAAAACATCTAAAATAACCCTTGGGAACTGCAAAAAATAACAAAAATGCACCACGAATGTCAAGAATACCCAAAACCCTATAAAATAACCAAAACGCGCCCAAAACAACCATAATACTGCTTAAAACTTTTAAAATAACCAAAACACCTTCGAAACCTTAAAAATAAGCAAAATCCCTTCGAAACCTTTAAAATGACAAAATACCCTCAAACTAAGCAAAAATACATTCGATTTTTATGATTTCAGCGGTATTTTAGTCTGGTTCAAGTTGTTTTGCTCATTTTAAAAGATTTTAGGGCGTGTTTTGCTCATTTCAGCAATGTCGAGGGATATTTTTTAATCTTTTTAGATGTTTTGGGCATTTTGGTCATTCATGAGGTATTGAGATTTGACTGCTCATTCTTGCCATTTTATGGGTATTTTGGTCTTTTTTGATGTTTTGGGATAATTTTCGTTGTTTTAGAGATTTTTAGGATATTTTGGTCAATTAAGAGGTTTGAGGGGTTTTTTTTTGGACATTTTGTGGTTTTGAGGGTATTTTGGTGATTTTGGGATTAGAATGGCCATTATAGTGATTTCAGGGTTATGTTTTTGTCAAAAAAAAAATTATTTTACCCGTATGAATTACCAAAATATCAAAAAACCTATAAATACAGCAAAACATCTAAAGTGACCCCTTTAAAACTGCCAAAATGAATAAATTGCACTACGAATGCCCGAAAATATCCCAAAGCCCTTGAAATTGACAAAACGCCCCAAAAACGACCACAATTCTCTCGAAAACTTTTAAAATAACCAAAACACCGTTGAAATCTCCAAACTAAGCAAAATACCATTGGAACCTCTGAAAATGATCAAAATAACGCTAAACTAAGCCAAAATACCCTCAATTTTTCAAATTTTTGGGGTACTTTGATCGGTTTCAAGTTGGTTTGCACAGTCTAGAGGATTTTATAAAAATGACTAGAGCACATTCAAAAAACCATAAAAATATGCAAAATACCTTCGAAACCTCTAAAAATGAACAAAATACCCCCATTTGCGAGGTATGGAAAGCCAAAATACATTCTATTTTTTAGATTTCAATGGTATTTTGAGACCGGTTTCGAGGGATTTTTTAGTTGTTTTGCTCATTTGAGAGGATTTTGGGCATTTTACTCATTTCAGCAATGTCGAAAGGTATTTTTTAATCCTTTTAGATGTTTGGGGCATTTGTTCATTCATGAGGTATTGAGATTTAACTGCTCATTCTAGCCGTTTTAGGGGTATTTTGGTCATTTTTTATATTTTGGGGTTATTTTAGTCGTTTTAGAAATCTTCAGGCTATTTTGGTCAATTAACAGGTTTGAGGGGTTTTGTTTTGGACATTTTGCGGTTTTAAGGGTACTTTTGTGATTTTGAGAGTGTAATGGCCATTTTGGTGATTTCAAGAGTATGTTTTTGTCAAAAAAGATATTATTATATCCGTGAGAGTTACCAAAATATCAAAAAACCTATAAATACAGCAAAATATCTAAAATGACCCCTTTATAACTACAAAAATGAATAAAATGTTCCATGAATGCCCAAAATATCTCAAAACTGTAGAAAATGACCACAATGCCCCAAAAAACTTTTTAAATGACCAAAACTCCGTCAAAACCTCCAAAATTAGAAAAATACCATCAAAACCTCTGAAAATGATCAAAATAACCCAAAACGAAGCCAAAATACCCTCAATTTTTCAGATGTTTGGGGCACTTTGGTCGGTTTCAAGTTGTTTTGCACTGTCTAGAGTATTTTAAGGGATTTTGCACATATTAACAGTGTCGATGTGTATTTTTTAATCATTTTAGATATTTGGCGCACTTAGGTGATTTACGACGTTTCAAAACTTGACTGCTCATTCCAGCCGTTTTAGGGGTATTTTGGTCATTTTTTATATTTTTGGATTATTTTAGTTGTTTTAGAGATTTTTAGGCTATTTTGATCAATTAAGAGGTTAGGGGGGATTTTTTTTTTTTGGACATTTTGTGGTTCTGAGTGTATTTTGGTGATTTTGGGAGTATAATGGCCATTATAGCGATTTCAAGGGTATGTTTTTGTTAGAAAAAAAAATTATTTTACCCATGAGAATTACCAAAATATCAAAGAACCTATAAATACAGCAAAATATCTAAAATGGCCTCCTAAAAACTGCCAAAACGAATAAAATGCTCCACGAATGCTCAAAATATTTCAAAACCCCAGAAAATGACCAAAACACCCCTAAACGACCACAATACCTCCAAAAACTTAAAAAATGACCAAAATTTCGTCAAAACCTCCAAAATAAGTGAAATACCATCGAAATTTCTGAAAATGATCAAAATAACCCTCAAGAGAGCCAAAATACCCTAAATATTTTGGATTTTTGGGGTACTTTAGTCGGTTTCAAGTTGTTTACACTGTTTAGAGGAATTTAGGGGATTTTGCACATTTTAACAGTGTCAATGTGTATTTTTTAATCATTTTAGATATTTGACGCACTTTGGTCATTTACGAGGTATCAAGACTTGACTACTTATTCTACCCAGTTCAAGGGTATTTTGGTGATTTTAGATATTTTGGGGTTATTAAATAGTCGTTTTAGAGATTATGACACTAATTTGGTTAGTTAAGAGGTTTTGAGGGATTTGTTTTTGGACATTTTGTGGTTTTAGGGGTGTTTTGGTGATTTTGTGTGTATATTTGCCGTTTTAGTGATTTCTAGGATATTGGTTTTATAAGAAATAAAATATTTTATTTGCAAGAATTTTCGAAACATCAGAAAACCTCAAAATACTCCAAAGCATCTAAAATGACCCTAAGAGCTGCAAAAATAACTAAAATGTTCCACGAATGTCCAGAATACCCATAACCCTATAAAATTACCAAAACTCCCCCAAAACAACCACAATACCCCCACAACTTTTTAAATGACCAAAACACATTCGAAACCTTAAAAATAAGCAAAATGCCTTTCAAACCTCTAAAAATGACAAAAATACCCACAAACTAAGCCAAAATACATTCGATTTTTTAGATTTTGATGGTATTTTGGTCTGTTTAAAGTTGTTTTGCTCATTTTAGAGGATTTTAGGACATTTTGCTCATTTCAGCAATGTCGGGGGATATTTTTTAATTGTTTTAGATGTTTAGGGCATTTTGGTCATTCACGAGGTATTGGGATTTGACTGCTCATTCTAGTCATTGTAGAGAAATTTTGGTCATTTTTTATGTTTTGGGGTTATTTGAGCCGTTTTGGAGATTTTTAGGCTATTTTGGTGAATTAAGAGGTTTGGGGGGGTTTTTTTTGGACATTTTGTGGTTTTGAGGGTATTTTGATGATTTTGGGAGTATAATAGCCATTATAGTGATTTCAAGGGTATGTTTTTGTCCAAAAAAAATTATTTTACTCATGAAAATTACCAAAATATAATAAAAAAAATACCGCAAAACATCTAAAATGAATCCCTTAAAACTGCTAAAATCAATAAAATGCTCCACAAATGCCCAAAATATCTCGAACTCTATAAAATGACCAAATCGCCCTAAAAATGACTATAATACCCCCGAAAACTTTTAAAATGGTCTAAACTCCGTCGAAACTTCCAAAATAAGCAAAATACCAGCGAAACCTCTGAAAATGATCAGAATAACCCTAAATGAAGCCAAAATACCATTAATTTTTCAGATTTTTTGGGGTACTTTGGTCTTTTTTAAGTTTTTTTGCATAGTCTAGAGGATTTTACTAGATTTTTGCATGTTTTAACAGTGTCGATGTGTATTTTTTAATCATTTTAGATGTTTGGTGCACTTTGATCATTTATGTGGTATCAAGATTTGACTGCTTATTCTAACCGATTTAGGGATATTTTAGTGATTTTAGAAGTTTTGGTGTTATTAATTTTTGAGATTACAACACTATTTTGGTCAGTTAAGAGATTTCGAGGGATTTTTTTTGGGAATTTTTTGGTTTTAAGGGTATTTTGGTGATTTTGTGTGTGTATTTGCCGTAATAGTGATTGTTTGGGGCATTTTGGTTTTTTACGAGGTGTAAGGACACAAATTGCGGGTTCTAATCTAGGGTTTTGAGCGGTAGATAACACAAGAATTGGATTCAGTTACAGAACACCAGCGTACATGGCATATATGGGTGGAATCTCATTTGATATATTAATGCCCAGGACAATACTTAGCATTTTCTTACAAGTTTTTTCTCTCCCCCCCTCCTTTCTTCCTCCTTTTCCTTTTATAGACCTGCATCTGCTCTTCTTTCTTCCACGTGTAGTCCAGGTATCTTTTTTGGATACTTGTCCCATCATCCCTCCTTACTAAAGTCTCTGGCGGTGAGGGTAAGGTTCAATTTCAATATTCAGGCGTCACTTCCTTATTAATGCAGGTACATACCTGTTTCTATAGGATGCGTAGGTGTTCTGCAAGGAACCTATGCAAGCCAATCCTTGTCTCTACAATTGCCTTTGGGGCTCCGAAGTAACTTTAATTTTGTTTTAGATTAAGGCAGAGGATCCTAGGATCCGACGTAGCCTTATTTTTATTTTTAAACTAAGGTAGAGGATCCGAGGACCCGGCGTAACCTTATTTTTACTTTTAAACTAAGGTAAAAGATCCGTGGATCCGGCGTAACCTTATTTTTACTTTTAAATTAAGGTAGAGAATCCGAGGACTCGGCGTAACCTTATTTTTACTTTTAAATTAAGGTAGAGGATCCGAGGACCCGGCGTAACCTTATTTTTACTTTTAAATTAAGGTAGAGGATCCGAGGACCCGGCGTAACCTTATTTTTGAACTAAGGTAGAGGATCTGAGGACCCGGCTTAACCTTATTTTCATTTTAGAATAAGGTAGAGGATCCGAGGACCCGGCGTAACCTTACATATAATAGTATAAATAGCACAATAGCGATAAGATTAGAATGACAAAAGTGCTTTTTATTAATAATAATATCGTCACAAATTACTTACATTCCAGGGATGGGGCACAACTTTTTCATCTAAGTCTGCAAGGTAATAAGCTCCTATTCCAGCTATTGTCGTAATGCGATACGGTCCTTCCCAATTTGGTCCAAGTTTTTCCCATGCCGGATTTTTGGTATTACCCATTACTTTCCTCAGCACTAAGTCTCCAAGGGCAAGTGGCCTCGAGTTTACATTCGAATCATATCCCTGCTTCAGTTTTTGTTAATAGTAAGCCAAATGAATTATGGCAATCTCTCTCCTTTCCTCAACCAAATCTAGGCCCCTTTCTAATAGCCTATCATTACTTTCCGAAACGAAGGAACTTGTTCTCATTGTTGGAAAACTAGTTCCCAAAGTGATAACAGCCTCGGCGCCATAAGTCATTGAGAATGGCGTCTCTCCTGTTGATCGGCGGGGCGTGGTCCGATACGTCCACAGAACATGGGGCAATTCCTCCACCCACCTTCCTTTGACATCATCCAGCCTCTTCTTAAGTCCGTTCACAATAACTTTGTTGACTGCCTCGGCCTGCTCGTTTCCTTACAGATAAGCTGGGGTGGAATACATATTGGTTATGCCGAGGTCACAGCAATACCGCCTGAATGCTTTGCTATCAAACTGCAAACCGTTGTCTGAAATGAGAGTACGAGGGATTCCAAATCGAGTGACAATGTTCTTCCATAGAAATTTCTTCACATCGACATCCCTAATATTTGCTAGGGGCTCGGCTTCCACCCACTTGGTAAAATAGTCAGTGCCGATAACTAGCCATCTTCTGTTTCCAGGTGCCTTTGGAAAGGGACCTACAATGTCCAAACCCTACTGTGCGAAAGGCCAAGGGCTCGTCAAAGGATTGAGCACCCCCCAGGCTGATGAATGTTTAGTGCGAACCTTTGACATTGATCACACTTTTGCACATAACTTTGAGCCTCTCGTTGCATATTGGGCCACCAATACCCTTGTGTTAGAGCTTAGTGAGCTAAGGACCTTCCCCCCGTATGACTCCCACGGATTCCTTCGTGTAACTCTTCCAGAAGCAGCTCTGTCGCCTCAGGATGTATGCACAACAGGTATGGGCCAAAGAAGGATCGTTTATAGAGTTTGTGATCTTCGGCTAACCAAAACCGCGATGCTTTCCTACGTATTTTGTCAGCTTTGACCTTTTCCTCGGGCAGAACATCATCCTTAAGGAAGGATACAATGGGGTCCATCCAACTAGGCCCCACCCTGATCTAGTGAACCCGGATAACACTTCCAATCATTTTCGAGGGTTTGGGTAAGTCCTCAACTAGGATAATCCGGGGCAGTCCTTGTGCCGACGATGTGGCAAGAGTTGCTAGAGAGTCAGCATGCGCATTGTTACTTCTGGAGATGTGAGATAAAGTAAAGGATTCGAATTTGCGTTGCACAACCTTGACTTGACTCAAGTAGTCCTGCATCCTCGGATCCCTGGCCTCTACTTTTCCATCCACTTGGCCCACAACAAGTTGCGAGTCCGAGAACACTTGCACGACCTTTCCACCCAATTTTTGAACCATATCCATCCCTTTCAGCAAAGCCTCATACTCGGCCTCATTGTTGTAGCTGAGAATCCCAATCTCAACGACTTTTCCAGTGCGAGACCCTCTGGGGTTATAATTACCAAACCCACCCCAGATCCTCTTTGATTGGCAGCCCCATCAACGTAAATAGTCCACACCGCGAGACCTTCACATGTAACCATACCAACTGATTTTTCATCAATGTCCCTATTAATGACACTATCTTATATTGTGGGCTCAGCAAATTTCGCAACCAGATCAGCTAGCACTTGACCCTTTATTGATGTGTGGGGCATGTACTTGATGTCAAAAGAGCCCAAGATGGTTCCCCATTTTGCGATCCTGCTCGTATAATCCGCACTCCGGAGTATAGCTTTGAGGGGAAGCTGAGTCAGAACAACCACCGTATGAGACTGGAAATAATGGGGGAGCTTACGTGTACCATGCACTACGGCCAGGATTGCCTTCTCTAATGGTGGATAACGCACCTCGGCTTCATGCAAGGACTTACTCACATAGTACACAGGCTTCTGTACATCCCCGTCGACCCTTATCAGCACCAAACTAACGGCATGGGCTGCGACTGCAATATATGCAAATAGGACTTCATCAATTTCGGGCCGAGACATGATAGGAGGATGTGAAAGATATTCTTTAAGTTGCTGAAAGGCAACAGCACACTCCTCTGTCCATTCAAACCCTTTCCACTTGTTTAATAATTGGAAAAATGGTCTGCACCGATCAGCAGATCTTGAGATAAATCGGTTGAGGGCAGCGATCATCCCAGTCAACCTCTGCACCTCCTTTGGATTTCGAGGTGGCTGTAAGTTATTGATGGCCTTGACCTGAGCGGGGTTGACCTCAATTCCTCTATGTGTCACCATGTAGCCTAGAAATTTTCCAGCTCCTACTCCAAAGGAACATTTGGATGCGTTAAGATGTAACTTATGCTCTCTCAGCGTTTGGAAGGTGTTATTCAGGTCTAGTATATGAGCCGAGATAATTTTACTCTTAACCACCATATCATCGACGTACATCTCAATCGTTTTTCCCAGCTGTGATTCAAACATTCGCGTCATCATTCTCTGATAGGTAGCCCTAGCATTCTTCAAGCCGAAGGGCATTACCTTATAGTGGTAGTTTCCCGTAGGTGTGACAAAGGCTGTCTTCTCCTAGTCTTCTGGAGCTAGGGGTATTTGATGGTAACCTTGGAAAGCATCTAAAAAACTCATCCGAGGATGCCCTACAGTAGCATCAATCAACTGATCTATGCGGGGCATTGGAAATGAATCCTTTGGACAAGTCTTATTTAAGTCTGTAAAGTCCACGCATACTTCCACTTTCCATTCTTCTTTTTCACTACCACAGTGTGTGCCAACCACTCTGGGTAAAATACCTCCTTAATTGCCCCTGCCTTCTTAAGTTTCAGTACCTCTTCCTTAACGGCGTCGGCGTGCTCTTTAGATGAGCGCCGAGGTGGTTGCCTTCGTGGCACTGCGGCTGGACTAACGTTGAGGTGATGACAAATGAATCCCAGATCAACCCCTGGAGCTTCGTAAGCGTCCCATGCAAACACATCGATGTTCTGTTTCAAAAACGTAACTAGATCTTCCTTCTCCTGTAGGTGCAACTGACTTCCTATCTGGAAGGATTTCTCCATATCTTCTACAATAACCACCCTCTCCAAGTCCTCACATCCAGGCTCTTTAGCCTCAGCCACATCTGGTTTGGCCGAGGACGTTAGTTGCTATAAACCTCTCTCGGCTAAGGCCTAGGACTCCTGTTTTTCTTGACGTATAATTGCTGCCATGATCCATTGTCTTGCCATTGACTGGCTGCCAATTATTTCTTCGACTCCATCTTCATACGGAATTTCACCTTAACATGTAGAGTTGACGATACAGCACCTAAGGCATGCAACCATGGCCTTGCCACTATGGCCGTGTAGGGGGAATAGGCGTCTACCACGATAAAATCTACATCCACCACCACTGGCCCTGACTGCACAGGTAGTCAGATCAACCCCTTCGGAATGACAGCCTTCCCTTCAAAGCTTATCAACGGTGAGTCATAAGCCGTGAGATCCTCAGGTTTCAAGTTAAGGCCCTTGAACAAATCTGGGTACATGATGTCAGCCCCACTCCCCTGATCAACCATCACTCTCTTCACGTCGTAACCCCCTATCCTTAGCATGATGACTAATGCATCATCATACGGCTGGATAGTGCCAACCTTATCCTCCTCAGAAAATCTCAAAACTGGTGGAAGATTCCTCTTAATCCTCTTCAGCTCAGAGTCGGGGTCCTCGGCAGAGGGGTGCAGCACTAACATTACTCTGGTAGGGCAAGACTCGGTCCGACCTGGTGCAGCAAATATGACATTGATCGTGCCCAAAGGAGGTCTTGAAATGTTACTGCCTTGATTCACGGAGCCAGATTGTGTGCCTTGTTCATTAGGCCGATTCATAAATTGCCTTAACTTTCCTTCTTTGACCAGCTGATCCAGATAATTCCATAAATTCCTGCAATTTTCAGTAGTGTGACCCCTATCTTGGTAGTAATTACAATAGAGGGTCTGGTTGCGTTTTGTAGGGGTCTCCTATCATTCTGTTGGGCCACCTGAAATATGGTTCACGACAAATCTTCTCCAACACCTGCTGGATCGGCTCACAAAATACAGCATTCACTGTCTGAGGAGTAGCCGATCTAGAATGGCCAGTAAAATCCCTCCTTGGCCATTTGCTATTGTATTTGTCTGTCTTGAAATCTCTGCTCTCCTGAGGAGTAACTTTCATTTTTCCTTTGCTTTGCTGCTGATCCTCCTCTACTCGCTTATACTCGTCAATACGATCCATAAGCCGTCGGACAGTCTTTACAGGTTTCTTGGTCAAAGATTTTCTTAAATCATGTTCAACTGGAAGGCCGCCCTTAAAAGTGTTGACTACTACTTCATCAAAGTCACCGTCGATCTCATTGAACGCTTCCCAGTATCTATCTGAGTATGTTTTTAATGTTTCACCCTCCCTTATGGTCATGGATAGCAACGAGTCCAGGGGCCTAGGTACTCTGCTTCACGTAACAAAGCGGGACCCAAATGCCATCGTAAGTTCCATGTAGGAATCAATGGAGTCTGCTTTTAAACTGTTGAACCATCTCATCGCAACAGGTCCTAGGCTTGAGGGGAATACTTTACACATCAGGGTTTCATTCTGCGAATAGACCGCCATGCGTTGGTTAAAATGGCTTACGTGCTCCACCGGGTCTGTTCTGCCATTATAAATGGTGAAGTTTGGTTGCGTGAAACGATGGGGAAGCTTTCCTCTCTCGATACGATGTGTGAAAGGTGACTTGGAGAGCTGATGTAATGCCTTCCCCATAGTGTCACTGCCTAAACCCCTAAGAAGAGATTTCTTGCTCGTCCTATCGTGAGGACTTCCCTCTTGGTATGAGAAAGTCTCACTAGGAGGAGTTCTCGACCTCGGCTTATAGCCACTACTCTGGGAGTCGTCCGAGGAAGGCTCAGATATAGAAGGCGTTCGTTTTCGTTTGGCTCGGCGTAGCTTTTTCTTGAGCTGGTCGATTTCCCTTTGCATGGCCTTAGTACCTCTTTCGTTAGAGCCCCTGCTTCCACCCCGTGAATAATCACCGGTGGTTCGCCCTGTGTGTACACTGCCTTCTCAATCTCCCATTTGTTCTAGCTACTGAAAAGGATCTTGGTGTTGAGATCCTAAAGATTTTGCACGGACTGGACCAGAACCCACCATTGTGTTATCAGCACCTAAACACAAGATTTCCCACAGACGGTGCCAAGTGTAAGGACACAAATTGCGCTTGGTTGAAGCTACATTTTCAGACCAGCTCAATGGGCCTTAGACAATGAATTTATAGAGAGTGTGCTTCTAATATAGGGTTTTGAGCGGTAGATAACACAAGAATTCGATTCAGTTACAGAACACCAGCGTACATGGCATATATAGGTGGAATCTCATTTGATATATTAATGCCCAGGACAATACTTAGCATTTTCTTACAAGTTTTTTCTCCCCCCTCCTTTCTTCCTCTTTTTCATTTTATAGACCTGCATCTGCTTCTCCTTTCTTCCACGTGTAGTCCAGGTGTCTTTTTTGGATACTTGTCCCATCATCCCTCCTTACTAAAGTCTCTGGCGGTGAGGGTAAGGTTCAATTTCAATATTCAGGCGTCACTTCCTTATTAATGTGGCTAGAGAGGTAGGTATGGTGCCTTCAATGCGGTGGTAGCAGCTTTTTCCTTGATATTTGTTTGCTGCTTCTCTTTATCCCATAATTCCGTTCTCTCAGTCGCTTCGTCCGAGGTCCTCAATACGGATATTCTTGAACTGCTAGATCATTAATACTGTCCTCGACAGCACGCCGCCGAGGATAAGGTCATCCTCAGACGTCATGTTCTCCGGTGTTCTGCTCATGCATGGCACCTTTCTTCGTTGCGTGACTTCGTAGGCCAAATTTATCATGTCCTCGGACCATTTCATGATGCTGGATTGGACTTCCTTTCTTGTGAGAGCCTTTGGGCTGGCCTAGTACGCATTTTGGGCCCAATGGTACTACACGAGGTATAGAGACTTGACTGCTTATTCTAACCGATTCAGGGGTATTTTGGTAATTTCAGAAGTTTTGGGGTTATTAAATAGTCATTTAAGAGATTATGAGGCTATTTTGGTGAGTTAAGAGATTTCGAGCGATTTTGTTTGGGCATTTTGGAGTTTTAGGGGTGTTTTGGTGATATTGGGTGTATATTTGCCGTTACAGTGATGTCTAGGGTATTGTTTTTATCAAAAAAAATTATTTTACCTGTGAGAATTTTCAAAACATCAGAAAAACTTCAAATACACCAACACATGTAAAATGCCCCCTAAGAACTGCAAAAGTGACTAAAATGCCCCACGAATGTCCATAATACCCCAAAACCCTATAAAATGATCGAAACGCCCCCGAAACCACCACACTACCCCCGAAAACTTTTAAAATGACCAAAACACTATCGGAACCTTAAAAATATGTAAAACACCATTGAAACCTTTAAAAATGACCAAAATACCCCCCAACTAGGCCAAAATACATTTGATTTTTTAGATTTTAGCAATATTTTGGTCTATTTTAAGTTGTTTTTCTCATTTTATATGATTTTAGGGCATTTTGCTCTTTTCAACAATGTTGGGGTGTATTTTTTTAATCCTTTTAGATGTTTGGGACATTTTGGTCATTCATAAGGTATTAAGATTTGACTGCTCATTCTAGTCGTTTTAGGGGTATTTTGGTCATTTTTTAATTTTTTGGGTTACTTTACTCATTTTAGAGATTTTAAGGCAATTTTGGTCAATTAAGAGGTTTTAGGTGGTTTTTTTTGACATTGTGTTGTTCTGAGGGTATTTTGGTGCTTTTGGGAGTATAATGGCCGTTATGGTGATTTCAAGGGTATAACTTTGTCCAAAAAAAACATTTATTTTACTCGTGAGGATTACCAAAATCTCAAAAAACCTATAAAATACACCAGAACAACTAAAGCGACCCCTTTAAAACTGCCAAAATGAATAAAATGCACCACTAATGTTGAAAAATGTCCCAAAACCCTAGAAAATGACCAAAACGTCCCTAAAACGACCACAATACTCCCAAAACTTTTAAAATGACCAAAACATCGTTGAAACCTCCAAAATAAGCAAAATACTATCGAAACCTCTGAAAATTATCTAAATAACCCTAAACTAAGCCGAAATACCCTCAATTTTTCAAATTTTTGTGGTTTTAGGGGCATTTTGGTGATTTTGTGTGTATATTTGCAGTTCTAGTGATTTCTAGAGTATTGTGTTTATACACAAAAAAAAAAATTATTTTACCTGTGAGAATTTCCAAAACATCAGAAAACTTTTAAATACATCAAAACATCTAAAATGATTCATAAGATTTGCAAAAATAACTAAAATGCACCACTGATGAGAATTAACAAACATTCAAGGATTCATTGCATGTTCCAATTGAGCCTATTACAAAAGCAAGATCCAAGAAGATCAAGGAAGCACTTAATGGGCTGATTCTAACGCAGGACATCCCAAACTTGGCCCAAAGGAAGATGAAGGCGTAATAAATTTAATCCAAGCTATTGAGGGTTGATTTGGCTTAATTTGGAGTGATTTGTGGCATAAATTAATGGCTGATTAACTTTCCAAGTCTATATTAGTTAATGGAGATTTTTTCGTATTTTGGAGCTGCTATTTCAGACCAAATCTACCTGAATTTAGGGCTTTTATTATTTAACACGTTTTTCAGCTATTTTTCTATTTTGGATATGCTAATTTCAGACCAAATCAACATTTATTTAGGGTTTTATTATTTAGTACGTTATTTTAGGTTTAGGTGGTTTATTTCCTTGTTTATAGGAGCATTTAATGCTTTTTTTTAGGTCAAATTTGATTCCTGATATGATTAGATATCAATTAAAAGTTATTTTAGAATATATTTCCTTGTCTGTCAAGTTTTATGAAGCCCTTAAATAGGCCTTTAAGTCTGTAAATATTTTTTTTATATATTATTGAATAAAAATCAGAAAAGGTGAGTCTTTGCTCTTCTTTTGGTTCTTCAAGAACTGTGAACTTATCAGGGATTCTTCCTTGTGGCATTTAAACCTTATATTTTCGGTTCGTGATTCAATTATAATCATTGGGTCAAGGTCTGTTACTTATACTCTTGGTTCGCATTTCTTGTAAACGCTGAGTCACGGTTCAATCAAAATCTGAATTTTAGCTTTCTTGGGTAAATATTCCAATATTGTTATTGGGTCTCAAAGCGTGTCGATTGAGGTTCGTATCAACCATGAATGTCCAGAATACCCAAAATACTATAAAATTACCAAAATGTCCCCAAAATAACCACAATACCCTCGAAAACTTTTAAAATGACCTTAAACACTTTCGAAACCTTAAAAATAAGCAAAATACCTTCCAAACCTCAAAAAATGACAAAACTACCCCAAACTAAGCCAAAATACAATCGATTTTTTATATTTCGGCGGTATTTTTGTCTGTTTCAAGTTGTTTTGCTCATTTTAGAGGATTTTAGTGCATTTTTCTCATTTCTGCAATGTTGAGAAGTATTTTTTAATCCTCTTAGATGTTTGGGGCATTTTGGTCATTCATGAGGTACTGAGATTTGACAGCTCATTCTAGCCGTTTTAGGGGTATTTTGGTCATTTTTTATATTTTTGGGTCATTTTAGGGTCCGTTTGGGTAGAACTTATTACTGAAAACTGAAAATACTGTAGGAAAATAATTTTTAAATGTGTGAATAGTACTGTGAGACGCATTTTTAATAAAAAATTGCTGAAAAAGTACATGCACAGTACGTGCACAGTGCGTGCACTGCGCACTTTGTCCCATCAGCAGAAACGAAAAAAAAAAAATAGAGAAAACGCAAGACAACAAAACGCAGCCACAATTAAGTTGAATCCAAATGCATTCTTAGTCATTTTAGAGATTTTTAGTCTATTTTGGTCAATTAAGAGGTTTGAGGGGTTTTTTTTGGACATTTTGTGGTTTTGAGGCTATTTTGGTAATTTTAGGAGGATAATGGCCATTATAGTGATTTCAAAGGTATGTTTATGTCAAAAAAATATATATTTTACTTGTGAGAATTTTCAAAATATCAAAAAATCTATAAATACAGCAAAACATCTAAAATGACCCCCTTAAAACCGCGAAAATCAATAAAATGCTCCACGAATGCTCAAAATATCTCAAAACCTTAGAAAATGACCAAAACGCCCTCAAAACGACTACAATCCCCCAAAAACTTTTAAAATGACCAAAACTCCATCAAAACCTCCGAAATAAGCAAAATACCATCGAAACGTCTGAAAATGATCAAAATAACCCCAAACTAAGCCAAAATACCCCCAAACTAAGCCAAAATACCCTCAATTTTTTTGAATTTTGTGGTACTTCAGTCGGTTTCAAGTTGTTTTGCACAGTCTAGAGGATTTTAAGAGATTTTGCACATTTTAACAATATCGATGTGTATTTTTTTATCATTTTAGATGTTTGGCGCAATTTGGTCATTTACTAGGTATCAAGACTTGACTGCTTATTTTAACTGGTTCAGGGGCATTTTGGTGATTTTAGATGTTTTTGGATTATTAAATAGTCGTTTTAGAGAATATGACACTGTTTTGGTCAATTAACAGGTTTGAGGGGTTTTGTTTTGGACATTTTGTGATTTTGAGGGTATTTTGGTGATTTTGAGAGTATAATGACCATTTTGGAGATTTCAAGGGTATGTTTTTGTCAAAAAAGATATTATTATATCTGCGAGAGTTACCAAAATATCAAAAAACTATAAATACAGCAAAACATCTAAAATGACCCCTTTATAACTGCCAAAATGAATAAAATGCTCTACGAATGCCCAAAATATCTCAAAACCGTAGAAAATGACCAAAACGCACCCAAAACGACCACAATGCCCCATAAAACTTTTCAAATGACCAAAATTCCGTCAAAACTTCCAAAATAAGCAAATAACCATCGAAACCTCTGAAAATGATCAAAATAACCCGAAATGAAGCCAAAATACCCTCAATTTTTCAAATGTTTGGGGTACTTTGGTCGGTTTCAAGTTGTTTCGCACTGTCTAGAGTATTTTAGGAGATTTTGCACATTTTAACAGTGTCGATGTGTATTTTTTCATCATTTTAAATATTTGGCGCACTTAGATCGTTTACGAGATGTCAAGACTTGACTGCTAATTCTAGCCGTTTTAGGGGTATTTTGGTCATTTTTTTTATGTTTTTGGGTTATTTTAGTCGTTTTAGAGATTTTTAGGCTATTTTGATCAGTTAATAGGTTAGGGGGGATTTTTTTTTTTTTTTTAGACATTTGTGGTTCTAAGGGTATTTTGGTGATTTTGAGAGTATAATGGTCATTATAGCGATTTCAGAATTATCAAAATATCAATACAGCAAAATATCTAAAATGGCCCCCTTAAAATTGCTAAAACGAATAAAATATTCTACGAATGCCCAAAATATCTCAAAACCCTAGAAAATGACCAAAACGCCCCCCCAACGACCACAATACCCCCAAAAACTTAAAAAAAAAAAAAAAAAACCAAAACTCCGTCAAAACCTCCAAAATAAGCGAAATACCATTGAAATCTCTGAAAATGATCAAAATAACCCTAAACTAAGCCAAAATACCCAAAATATTTCGGATTTTTGGGGTACTTTGGTCGGTTTCAAGTTGTTTTGCACAGTCTAGAGGAATTTAGGGAATTTTGCACATTTTAACAGTGTCGATGTGTATTTTTTAATCATTTTTGTTTTTGTTGGCGCACTTTGGACATTTACGAGGTATCAACTTGACTGCTTATTCTACCCGATTCAAGGGTATTTTAGTGATTTTAGATGATTTGGGGTTATTAAATAGTCGTTTTAGAGACTATGACATTATTTTGGTAAGTTAAGTGGTTTCGAGGGATTTTATTTTGGACATTTTGTGGTTTTAGGGGTGTTTTGGTGATTTTGTATGCATATTTGTCGTTCTAGTGATTTCTAGAATATTGTTTTTATTAAAAAAAAATATATATATATATATATATATTTGATCTATGAGAATTTTCAAAACATCAGAAAACCTTAAAATACACCAAAACATCTAAAATGACTCCCTAAGAACAACAAAATAATTAAAATGCACCACAAATGTCCATAATACCCATAACCCTATAAAATTACCAAAACTCCCCCAAAACAACCACAATACCCCCAAAAACTTTTTAAATGACTAAAACACATTCGAAACCGTAAAAATAAGCAAAATACTTTCCAAACCTTAAAAGATGACAAAAATACCCTCAAACTAAGCCAAAATACAATTGATTTTTAAGATTTTGGCAGTATTTTGGTCTGTTTCAAGTTGTTTTGCTCATTTTAGATGATTTTAGGGCATTTTGCTCATTTCAGCAATGTCGAGGGGTATTTTTTAATTGTTTTAGATGTTTAGGGCATTTTGGTCATTCACGAGGTATTGAGGTTTGACTGTTCATTCTAGCCGTTTTAGGGGCATTTTGGTCATTTTCATGTTTTTGGGTTATTTTAATTGTTTTAGAGATTTTTAGGCTATTTTTGGTCAATTAAGATGTTTGAGGGGTTTTTTTTAGACATTTTGTGGTTTTGAGGGTATTTTGTTGATTTTGGGAGTATAATGGCCATTATAGTGATTTCAAGGGTATGTTTATATCAAAAAAAAAAATTATTTTACCTATGAGAATTTCCAAAATATCAAAAAACCTATAAATGTAGCAAAACATCTAAAATGACCCCTTAAAACTGCCAAAATGAATAAAATGCTCCATGAATGCCCAAAATATCTCAAAACCATAGAAAATGACCAAAACACCTCCAAAATGATCACAACTCCGTCAAAACCCCCAAAATAAGCAAAATGCCATCGAAACCTCTGAAAATGATCAAAATAACCCTAAACTAAGCCAAAATACCATAAATTTTTCTGATATTTGTGGTACTTTGGCCGATTTCAAGTTGTTTTTCATATTCTAGAGGATTTTTGGGGATTTTTCACATTTTAACAGCGTCGATGTGTATTTTTTAATCATTTTAGATGTTTGGCGCACTTTGGTCATTTACGAGGTATCAAAACTTGATTGCTTATTCTAACCAGTTCAGGGGTATTTTGGTGATTTTAGAAATTTTGGGGTTATTTTGGTGATTTTGGTGACAATTTAATAACACCAAAACTTCTAAAATACCCAAAATACCCCTGAAACGGTTAGAATAAGCAGTTAAATCTTTATACCTTGTAAATGATCAAAGTGCGCCAAACATTTAAAATAATTAAAAAATACACATCGATACTGTGAAAATGTACAAAATCCCCTAAACGTCTCTAGACTGTGCAAAACAACTTGAAACCGACCAAAGTATCACAAAAATCTGAAAAATTGAAGTTATTTTGGCTTAGTTTAGGGTTATTCTGATAATTTTCAGAGGTTTCGATGGTAATTTGCTTATTTTGGAGGTTTTGACAGAGTTTTGGTCATTTTTAATGTTTTAAGGAAGTATTGTGGTCATTTTGGGGGCGTTTTGGTCATTTTCTAGGGCTTTGAAATATTTTGAGCATTCGTGGAGCATTTTATTCATTCTGGCAGTTTTAAAGGAGTCATTTAAGATGTTTTGTTGTATTTATAGGTTTTTTGATATTTTGGTAATTCTCAGGGATAAAATAATTTTTTTTTCTGACAAAAACATACCCTTGAAATCACTATAATGGCTAATATACATATGTGATGGGTTGAAGATTTTTCCCTTTGATCTTGTCGAATTTGATTGAAAAGTCCTTCAAATCCATCCAATGCACATCTTTACTTATAGTGAATAACTTCGGTAATTGTGAAAATGGTTGAACCATACCGTTACTAAATAACTAGTTTGCTATTTTCTTAATTCCTTTTTTTTTTTTTTTTTTTACAAAACCATCTTCCAACAAACTTAGGCCCCTATGCGAGTTTAATCACATGTTTTCAGTTTTTAAATAACATTATATGTATTTTTATACACTTTTTCATTCACATGTATTTCCAAAAAAATTGAAAATTGTTGTTTAAACATGTACCAAACGGGCCTTTAAGTTGATAAAAAATAATACATTTAAGGTCTTCTTGGTACCGTTGTTTGAATAACAGTTTTTGTGATTTAAACAGTATAACACACATTTCTTTAACACTTAAATAACGTTACTAGAACAACATTACCAAATAAGCCCTTAATTACTTAATCAATATTCTAACATGAACCAACCATGCAGTTTTGGTATTACCGTGTGAGTGTATTCCCTTATCTCATCCCCTTCCTCTATATATGTGTGCGCGCGCGCGCATGTGTTTCTTAAAAAAAAAAAAAAAAATTCTAACATGAATAATGGCTTTACAGTTAAGCACCAAAATGAAAATTACGAATAACTTAACATTGAGGGAAGTGAATAGTAAAAAGTAGTCTTTTGCAGGACAGTGTCCTCAAAATTATCATACAATTATAATAAAGTTATTAGGCTGAATGATAGAAGTTTAACCAAAAATCATTAGGCTGAATGATAGAAGTTTAACAAAAAAAAAAAAAAAAAACTAAAATTAGAGGGGGTGTTTGTTAATGTCGTTCTAGTAACGATGTTTATATTTTTTGGAAATACATGTGAGTAAAAAAGTGTGTGAAAATATATGTAATATTGTTTAAAAACTGAAAATTGTTGCTCAAAATCAATACCAAATGACCCCTAAAATTTCCTTAGAGCATTCTCATCAACAATTGTAGAAATTTTAGCATTTACAATTTTAAAACACAACTTTTACAATTTTAATACCACACTTTACAATATACCAAATATCAAACATTTTATTTTATTTTTACAATTTTATTTAAATATTCTTTCTTTAATATATTTATTTATTTTATTTTACAACTTCATTCAATTTTTATTCTTTCTTTAAAAGAAAGCGAGCTTTACCGAATGACATTTGTAAACAATGCGGTCGCAAATTTGAGATTATACTATTCATCAATACAAAATATTATGACATTTAAAATACTTGATGAAAATAATTTTTTAGAGTTCAATTTATCAAATATCAAATACCAAATATTTAATATTTGACATACTTGATGAAAATGTTATTAGAAGTCGGACTCATCGTCTCTCTAGTTCCTCAAACTTTCACAGACTATCCCATCACTTTTCTCAATTAAAAAAAAAAAAAAACCGAAGCAATTAAAACTTGGACTGGGTATATATTTTCAAAAAAAATAGTACAAAGACTGTGGGCCCCATTTCAAGTTCCAACTCCAACGGCTCTCTTTCCAAAAACCTCTCTCTCTATCACTCACTCTCTCTCTACACTCACAAAAAGCAAACATCACGTCTCTCTCTCCACCTGTATTAATTCCTCTCTTTATTTTTATTCTCTCCTCTCCATTGCTCTCTTTACGGTCTCCTCTCTGTTAGGGTTAGGGTTAGGGTTTTTGATCTGATTCTCATCATTTTTTTGTTTCCGTTCATCGCCGAGCCCAAGAAACAAAGGCCAGTCGGGTGAGTCGACTTCACTTTTACGTGATTTTTTTGTTTTCTTTCCGGAAGCAATTTTTTTCACATTTTTTAATGCTGTTTCCTTTGTGTTTGTTCATGTGGGTCTGCTTCAAATTCTGGAATAGAGGCCAAAGATTGCATTAAGGTTTACCTGGGTATGAGTATTAATTAATTAATTAATTATTTTTTATATTAAAATTTTTGTTGGAATACGTTGATTTTAATTTGTGGTTTTTTGGTTGATTGTTATGTTCTGTTTGCATGCATTAGTAGTTAATACAGGTGAGAAAATGTTTGGCTAGTGAGAAAATGTGGGAAAGTTTTAATGTTTGGGTTCTCTATTTCCCTGTTTGGATTGTGGTTTGTGTTTTGGGTTTTGATTTCTCTGTGTGTTCGTTCTTTGATTTGATTTCTCATGGGTATGAGTTGGTTTTGATTTCTCTGTGTGTTCTTTGGGTTGATTTATCATGGGTATGGGTTTTGATTTCTCTGTTCTTTGGTTGATTTATGATGGGCTTAGCCACCGCCGGACGGACAATTCCTTCTCTAAAACTGGTACAGTTTTTAGATTTTGTTTTATAAACTTATCGGTTAGGTATGGTATTTCAATTAACTTGATTTAGATTTAGGGTTACATTTGGTTGTTTTTTCTTATGAATAATTTCCAGAAATTGATGGGGTTTTGATAATTTCAATTATTTGGCGCATTGCTCTCACATTCGTGTTTCAGTAATTCAATCAAAACTCCTTGTCCTAACCGTATCCTTTTGCGAGAATATAACTAACTAGTTGTGCTATTCATAATTCACCATCTGTTGTCTCTCTCTCTTTAGGTTATGGAATGTTTTCATTTGTGGTTGAGATTTTCTTTCCTAATCTTCTTCTGTTCTGTTTAGAATTGGTTTTCTTTTGAGTATTTGTTTCAGTCTCCATATTTATATAAAGAACAAAAAATAACAATAATGTCAACCGCCAAAATACGTTGTGGATTTTGATGTGAACATCTCATCATAAGATAGCGATTCAAAAAAATGTATAATTGCATTTCTCTCTTTTGTTTCTTTTGTTGTTATAATTGCATCTCTCTCTCTCTCTCTCTCTCTCTCTCTGTCTTTTGTTGTTATAATCTATGTTTCTTTTTGCTGTTAAATTCTGAAATTTTGTTATCGTCTTTTCTGATGCGCATTTTGGTCTATGACTATGAATGACTTTTACAATTCTTTTCCGGTGCCACTTTCATCCGTATATTAGATTATAGAATACTTACTCAAACTCAACTTACTTCAACTTGTGCATTGTAGTCTTCTTTGCCATAGATGGTATGTTTTCATTTTGCAATTTGCACCAGAACCCAGCAACTATCTTCACAACCCTCCAAGGAATCATTCCTAGAGTATTGAGGGTTGAAGCATTGGTAAAATTTATTCTTGAATAGGTGATTTATCATTACACTTTCTTACTGATATGGAAAAACAAAAACTGTTTCTATCAAATTTAGATTCAAAACCTTTTATATTGGTCTCATGTTTCTTACCAATGTGTCAATTCTTGCTAATGAAACTTTTTGTTGATAGATTTGATTTTGTGGGTGTGCTAAACCCTAACACTTGGGACTTTGCTTAAGATATTGTGAGTGCCTGTGGAACATTAAGTTGTGTTCAAGTCTATTACTATTATTACCACTAAATTGTAATTTTAGCATATGATAATGATGCCACTGAGTTACTTTTTTTTGGTGGGTGGGGGGGGGGGGGGGGGGGTGGTGTAGGAAATTGTGTATTTGCATGCTGTGGTATTATTTGCTAACATGGAGAGGAGTATTGTGGTGGAGGAGAATCATTGTAAGAGCAATGTTAATAATGTCTCCAAGGCAAATGGGTCGTTTATTCAGATTGACTTGATATCTATAGATCTTGTTAGTGCTAGCATGATCTTTATCACTTTTAGTCCCAACATAATTTCTGGTAGTTCTTTTCATAGTATATTTGTCTTTTTTTTGAATACCCAGCAATAGTTACCTGATCTTTTCCTTTGGGCTAGGTCTATCTTTTTATTGTTCTCTTGGCATTATAAAGCTCTATGAATTTCTTGAAGGGATCCTCCTTTGCATTTTTGTGTCACATAATTATAAATTAATAATCCTATTAATGATCATATATGTCTTTTGTATTGCTCGAATTAATATTTTTATCCTCATACTGAAAACTTAAAACTGACTTATTTTTTGAGAAAATTTTGCAGTTTGACTGTAGTTGGCAAGTAATATGGTGTTGTGTCCTGCATGGGTTACCAATGTTTAGCTCAGCACCTGTAGTTGTAAGTTTTGTTTATGGAATCTTCTTTCATATTGTCAATATTGCTGTTATAATTTCTGTTGGTACAATCTTCTTTGGTAGTGTCAATCTTCTATGATAATCTCAATATATTGAGGGTTCAAGTTCTTGTATATTTTTTCAACTTATTTTTCTCTGAGCACCTTAAATTTTCACCCAGTTTGACTTTTCTTTTTTGTTTGTGTACTTTTATTTTTATAAGTTATGCCTTTCTGAATTATTGTTTTTTTTTTATAAGTGCCTTATTGAATTATGGTTATGATGATAACCAACTTCTCTAGTTTGTTGATATTATGAAATAAACACAACCTAAAAGATATAATTTGTTGATAGTATGAAATAAATATATCCTGCAAGTTTTTTCTAATTGTTTGTTTGAGCTGCTACTCTAATGTTCATTTTAGTTTTCATGCCGGTAGATGCTGCTTTGGTGCTCTTTGGAAACATAATTTCATATGTGAGTGCCGGAATGTGTATCCTCTTAGACTATGTTCTCGCACTTTATTTGCATTATCTTTTTTTCTAAGCAATTAGGCTGGCCTTCTATAATAGTCCATATACAAAAATGTACATGCTTTTATTCTAAAAGTGTTTTTATGTCACTTACTCTTCTTCCAGGATTTAATAAACACATATGTCGTACCTCAAGATGTGTGGGATCTTAGGTTATTCAAAAGAATACCATCGGTGTTAAGTGCATTTTGCTTTGATTACATGCTAATGTAATCGGATATTGGATTTAAGCTGGGTTGGGATCTTCATTTGGTGCATAATTAAACATCATTTTGGATTGAATTGGATGGATTTGGAAAATTAGGGATTTTTATATTGGTAGGTTACACATACACCAAGTGGATTGTGAACTCATTTCCTCACCTTACACGTTGCTCTTATTGGGGAAGGAGCTGCAATTTGAGTTAGAGCTGTCTGAATCTCCATTTCACCTGCTCAGTCTGTTTTTTTTTTTTTTTTTTTGGGGGTTGAGGGTTGTGTGTGGGTTCGCATAGAGAGAGAGAGAGAGAGAGAGAGAGAGAGAGAGAGAGAGAGAGAGAGAGAGAGAGATTAGAGTGTTTTTGGTTTGATTTTTTGGCTCACTCACAAACCAGGTAATCTCTCTCTCTCTCTCTCTCTCTCTCTAAATTTCCATTTCTGTTTATGTTTTGATTGACCTCTTACCAAAATTTCTGCATATTTTCTTTCTGTGTTGGCTTTAGTGGTCGGAAGGGGTGAGTTCCCCATCATTCCATCTGCCATGATTAGGTATTCACCCAAATCGTTCTTCAATTTTATACTCTATTGGGTTGCTAATGGCATTTGTAAATTAAAATATAAAAAAGGGAAAGCATTGTTTGATATCATCTCAGGCTATTAGTGTTTGTTCTAAATGATTGTATCTAAGATTGTGCTTGTGCTTTACATACAGGTTTGTTCAATTTAGATTGGCCAGAGAATTTTTCTTGCTATGAGTTTTAAACAAGAAATTTTATTCTTTTTTGGATAATTTCTAGACCACAATATCAGTGATATATGGGTCTTTGACAAATTCCATGAACCCGGGGAGAGTAACATACTGTTAGGAGTAACATAAGAAGGAACAAGAAAGTTTTATTTGATAATTGCTGGACTACATTATCACTGATCTATGGGACTTAGACAAATTTCTTGAACCCAGGAAGATTAACACCCTATTAGAAAGTAACGTAGAAAATGGTATGCAGGGTAGCAAGCATTTCTACAACATTATCTGGTTTTTGTTTAGAATGAAAAGAGGTTTGTACTTTCTGTAGGACTTTATGGCCTGCTTGGATATGTAAAGCTGAATAAATTCCCAATGTTTCATCTGCTTAGCTTGGAGTATTGGCACATAGTTGCCGAAACTTTGAATTGGCAAATTCTTGGTGATTCAAAATTCAAAACCAAAAGATAATAATATATACATGTTTTTGTAATATTTTATTGGTGATTTTCACTTTGATTCATTTCTTTTAATTGTGTTCTTTGCTTTGTCCTACTTATTCAAAGAAAAAAAATTGTTATGGGGTCCGAGCTTTGTGGTCTGAGAACATGAAATCAAATGTCCACATGGTTCTTTTCCTCTCTTTCTTTTTTTTATTCTGTCAGTGGAATTTTTTTCATTTGAAATTTGAGGCTCTGCTGAGTGCATTAGCATTTTAATTTTTGTGAAAATGCCCAATAATGGAAAATATTACTAAGATTGCTTAAATAGCAACTTTGGTTATAACGGTGAGGTCTTTTTTCCCCCTCTTATTTTAGTTTCCTTTATTTAGATAAAAAAAACGTGCAACAAACACTTGATGCAGCTAACCAACTTTTGGATAAATGCAACAATATCCATTACAATATATACATGTTTGTTGAGATTCCTTGAGTTGTGAAGCTGAAGCTCTCTATCTTTCCAAAGACCACCAATCACATAGTCAACAGGTAAGTCTTTGTAATCTTTTCAGTCATTTTCACTTTGATTTATTCCTTTAATTCAATTTTGTTCTCTCGAACAACTTATTCTGATTGGTTTGTCCTGCTTATTGATAGAAAAAAAAATTGTTATGGGGTCTGATCTTTGAAATTTCTTGAAGGTTCAACAAATACAAATGTGTGGTGTGGAGTATGATGCAGCATAAATTCTCCCCTTTGTGTTTTGATTTGCTCAGGTTAAGAAGTACTGTAAGATGGAGAGTCTTGAAGTGATGTTGCACAAGCTGATATTGCAGTGCAAGATTAATGAAACCTAGGATGTTATCAAGTACAAAGCCAGTGGGATTGGCAAAAGCAAGGTTCGTGGTTCTCCTAATTATCTTCCTTCTATTAATTTGCTGCATTGATTTGATCCATCCCTTATAAGATTTTTGTACATATTTTGCAGATTGAAAAAGGTTTTTGTCTTTACAGTCAATGGGCTCTGGAAGGATTGCTAGTAGCTTTAGTGCCATGAGAATATCTGGCGGTGGTAGAGGTGGTTTTGGAAGTGTTTCTGGGTTTGGATTTAGCACTGGTATTGAATACTTTTCCACCAAGTCTAAAGGTTTGTGCTTATTTGTCTGCATAAATTTTGCAAAAATGCCCCATTTTTTTATTATCAATTGTGGATGATGTTGATGTGTGGTACATGCTAAGTTTGTGTGAGTCATCTATCAGTATATGTTGTAAACAAGTAGTTCATACTTTGTTCATCTAAAATTTTAGTTATGCATTAACTTCTTAAAGCAAGGATTATAATCCAAATACATTTTTTCACTGTTATTTTAAGTTTTCCATGGGCTGCTCATTGTGATCTTAGGTCTACCTTTTCTGAAATCTTTTGTATTGTTATTATTTTTAGTTTGAGTGCATATATATTAGTTTAATTAGAGCACTTCTGACAATGTCTGTCCACCTTCATCAGCATATGCTCCTTAAAAAGGTCTTGACATGCAGCTTGGTAAAGCATTTTACATTTGACAAAGCTTACTTGTTTTTTTTTTTTTTAAAAAAAAACTAGTAACATAAGATACTCTGTTGGTCCTACTTTATGCGATTTCAAAAATTATGAATTATATTCATGATAAGTCTAATGTTGATGCCAACTTTGTTTTCTTGCATGATCAATTTTATTTGCATTGATTATTGGGTGCATCTTTGCATTTTTTTATATGAAATTATTGTTCATTTTTAGGCAAAGGTTTTTTATGTCTCTGTTTCAAAACTTTTGTGCCATTCCTATTTTGGTAATCCTCTGTTTAAAAAATTTAGAATATTGAGAATTTTACTTCTCTTAAGATTGGCGAATGCGTCACTAAAATGAATATTATGTTATTCCAGTGTATTGAGTGCCTTTCCAACAATACTCATTAATGTTCTGTAATAGTTAGGCAGCAGATGTTAGCAAATATTAAGGTAGTTAGCACCATACTTGGATTATTGTTTTACCTTATTTTTCAATGATCACGAGTGAGTATAGAAACATGTTTTTTCTATCAATCAAAAGGAAAGAAATACATGGCTTTCTCAATGAATATCACATCGAGTGGCATTCTTTTCTTTAGTGGTGCTGCATTTGCTTGCGGTGGACCTAAGGTTGATTTGGTTTTTTTGCTTTTGAATGAAACATGCTTTTAAGTACGATTATGTAATTTAGTGATGCACTGAACTGTGTGGTTAGGACTCCATATTTTCCAGTTTGCTTATGCAGGAAGTTAATGCCCAATGCTACCGAGGGTGTGAGGTTCTTACATCTGTCTTCATGTCTTGTTCCTGTTGATTTATGTATTCAAGGGGAGCTGATCATCCACCATATCCAATTTGGCTTGCGACTTGTGTCTATGAGGGAATCAGGTTATATATATATATATATATATATATATATATATATTGGTACTTCGCAGGTGAGGCAGTGGAATCTGATTTGACAATAGGCTTTCCTTTCCTCCCTTTTTGTTTTATTTTATTTTATTTCTGCTACAATGATAAGAGTTTGAAGGACAGTTTTTTGTTGTTTTAAATCTTTCTAATACTTGGGTCTGTGACTGGCTTTCATAGGAGGATTATAATTCTAGTCTTATTGAGTAAGGGTTTTGAACTTCTATTGCAATTCTTTTTCCTTTTTCTTGATGGCTTATTTAAATTTTTGGTCATTCTGCATATTTAACCTCAATAATGAATTCAAAGGCTAATCCAGCAATGATTTTTATTGGATTTGGGCAAGAATATAACTGTGTGACCTGAAAATGGTTGTGGCGGGAAAGCAATACAGGTTTTGATTTCTCTTCTCCTAGATTAGTTGGACTTTTTGAGAATTACATGGAATTGACATTATATTTCATAATTTGTGTCATATATTGTGAATTGGACTGTTGCTGATTGATATCGCTGTCATCAAATATTTGGCAATGGAGAAGACTGTGGCTTTCAAAGTTAAAATAATTTATCTTTATAATTGTTAGTTTCTACTGAAATATTGTAGTTTTTTAATTAGTTGTTTTGCTTTCTTAGTGCATGATTAAAATGTATTCTTCATGTCTATAGGATTTTTTTTTTTTTTTTTTTGTGCTTAGTCTCTTGCAATCATAAGAACTATACAATTTTTGGCTTATCTTAATTTTCTAATTTGTGGACCTATAACTGCTTTTCTCAGGCTTTGGTTTTTTGGACTGCTATAAATTTTGTCTCACCTAGTGAGGGTTTGAAATTTCCCTTGCAATTCTTGTTCCTTTGTCTTATCTTGTTCAATTTGAATATAGTAATGCCTTTTATTGTTGTGGGCTAGGAAGCATGGGTGCGGCGTTTGGGCCGCCGCACCCGCGTCCGATGCGGGGACGCGCAGGCGATGCCGCTGCCTGCGTGTCCGTGCCGCGTCGGACATTAAAAAACTATTTTCTTCGGCGCGACGCGCGCCGATTCGGGCCGACGCGTGCCAAACCGGGCCGACTCGCGCTGATTCGGCCCGAATTAGTTGGTATCAGGCGCAACGCTGATACCGGCGTGAATCGGCCGATACGACCAAAATTCAAAAAAAAAAAACCCATCAGGTGCGAAGCGCACCGTTTAACTTAGCCGAAAAAAAGAAAAAAAAAAGAAAAAAAAAAGGAAGGTGCAAACGCACCGTTTGGAACAATGAAAACCAGTCCGCCCTACACTCATTTCTTCTCTTCAGTGACTCCATTGTCTTCAGTTCTATCACTTAAATGCCTTTGGTCAGAGAGGCTTTATTTTGTTTGTTGTGCCTCTCCGACCAAACACGTGAGCCATCTTTTTTTTTTTTTTTTTTTTTTTCTTGTTTTAAATAATGAGAAGCTATACCTTTTTTAATACCTGCTCCATATATCTTTTATTTTGTTTTTGGGCTGATCAAATAAGTGAGCCACTAAGCCACATCTTTTATTATTTATTTATTTATTTATTTTTGGGAAGTCTTATCTATTTTAATACCTCTGTCAATCATTCAAGTGTCAAAAACTTGTGCATATCTATTTTTTATTATTATTATTATTATTATTATTATTATTATTATTATTATTATTATATGAGCTTTCTATTATTATTATTATATAAGCATGCTTACCAATATATAAAATATATATAAAAATATTTTTAATAATTTTTTAATTGCCGCACCCTGCCGCACCCGCATCCTATTTTTTCAAAAATTGCCGAGTCCCGCACCTGCACCCGTACCCGCACCCGCACCCAAATTTGAAAACGCACCCGTGATTCTTAGGTTGTGGGGCAGGTAAATGACAAAGTTTGTGACCCTAACATGGATTCTGAGGTTAAATAATACCAATTTTGCTTTATCTTGTCTTCATTTGCATGATTTGGGATTCCTAGGAATGATGTGGATCTATCTTATTTCTCTAGGTTTGCATCACAGCTATTTTGATAGAAGTGTGAAAGGTTTGCGTCATAGGTTATGATTACCAAGGAGCTAATTCGTTCAGAAAGGTTTGCATCATAGTTCATAACCTTTGATTGTTGCTGATTAATTTCCTAGTTGTAGAAAGTGAGTGTGTAGATAGTGTCATTGCTGAACCAAGTCCGTATCCAGGCTGAAGTTTTTGCCTTTCTAGACTCATATTTGACATTTGAGCTCTTAAGTTTTTGCCATGCTTCTGTATATGCTGGTGATGTCTATTTTGTTGTTTTATGTGGACAGTGTTTGATTATTTTTATCTTGATTTGCCTACAGGATTGGAAATTGATTTGGACTTCCTTGTACTTGAGCTGGCGAGTTTGTGTAGAAGTCTTAAATCTTTCTTGAACTTAACCGTGTAGACTACAACGATAAGAAAACTCACACTGTCTTGATTTTTCATTTTGCTTATGAGCCCTTTAATATAATGCTCCCGCTAACTGTTATGCTATACTGTTCATTTTTCAATTTATTTGTAGGTTTTGGTCCTCGATAGCTCTTTTAAGGCATTTGTTTTGGTGAAGTTGGCTTTCCTATCGATTTGGTTCTTGTCTATAGGAGCACAATTCCATATCGTTGGCTGGCAGGTAATTATTAGTTTTAAAAGTTAACTTATCATTTAAAAAAAAAAAAAAAAAACTTGGTGCTTACATTATGTGTATTTTAGGCTCCATTTCTTTGGTTTTAACTAATCCCAGCATTACTTGGCATTTTTGTCCCTATTCCTTTTTCTAACTGCTGTTGACATGCACTTATTACAACTTTTAAGAACCTAAGATTGTCAATTTTGTCATTGGGCAGTCAGATAAGAGCATCCAGCTTTAAAAATGGTTGTTTGAATGCCAGAAATATATCAGATTTACCTTTTATGGTAAGAGTTCTTCTCTTCATTATGCAACTTTTGCAATTGTAGGTGATGGAGTTTATTTTGGCAATAAGCAATCTTTTCTTTCCCCCTTGTTTTCTTTATTCTCTCCTTCAATTATATGAATTGTTAGGTTATTTCCCCTATTGTTTTTTAATATTGGGCAGTGTATGCTTTTTTTAGGATTTGTCTTCTTTGAGGATTATAAATCTCAGCCTCACTCAGCGAGGATTTGAAAGTTCCATTGAAATTCTGGTCCATTTGTCCTGCTTTCTTGTTTGACTTTAGTCATTTTATTTTGGCAAGTTTATATCTAATTCGTATGTTGTAATGCCTTCTATTACTGTGGGTAGTTCCTGTGGTGATTTGCATGAGTTGGGCTTTGAATTTGCAACATAGTGTAATTGGAAGCCAATTTAAGATAAGATTTGCATGCCTAAAGAATAATTGTTTTCTAAATACAAGAGAAGTTTAGGTCTATGCTACCTTTTACCCAATTTATGGGTTAGTTGGTTGGGTTTCTAAGTTACGTAGTTTTCTTTTGTATTGTTGGATCATGTTCTGGGATGGGAGGGTTTTTATGATTTTGTTACCCCTAAATTAATCTGTTTAATATGTGTAGCTGTGGTATGTCTATTTTGGATGGAGTTTGATGAGGACCTAAGGCAATAAACGCCTGCATCTTCATTTTTTTAATTGAAGTTTTGCTAGTTGTTGTCTATTTCATCATTGATGTTGTTTTTGTCAGCCTGCAACCGGAGGATTATTATATCATGCTATTTGTTGGTAGTCAAAATGATTGAATCTTGATGTGTCTACAAATGGGGAAATTGTGATTTACAATCTTGATATTTGTACAGCAAGGGAAATAGTGATTTTGTTTACCACTGAGTGCATAGAAGTCTTGAATTTTTTTATAAGAGGACCTAAGGCAATAATTATTTTTTTTATCAATTTATCTCATCATTCTCTCCCTAACCTGTGAAGATTAATGTTTCTACTTGAATATTCCTTTAGTTTGTGCTAAACACTAGAGTTTCATTATGTCTTGCTATTTATTGCTAGTTCAAATACTTTGATCATGATGTATCTATGGTAGGAAAAATTATGATTTACTTTTGCAGCAAGAGTGTAAGCAAGCTCTTATAAGCTACTTTATCATTAGTCTATTCCCTGTTAATCACCTAGTGAAGGTTTGAAATTTCCCTTGCAATTCTTGTACCTTTGTCCTGTCTTGTTCAATTTGAATATGCTAATGCCTCTAATTTTTGTGGGACAGGTAAATTACAAAGTTTGTGGCCTTAAGATGGTTGGTGATAAACTCCCTTTTTCTTTCCTTTTGTTTTTCACTCCTTCAATCATAAGAATTTTAAGGATACATTATTGTTGTTTTAATTCTGTCTAATACATGGGTTTGTGACTGAATTTCCTGGGTTTCATTTTTGAGAAGGATTATAATTCCCAGTCTTGCGAAGTGAGGGTTTGAAATTTCTATTGCATTTTTTCTCCCTTTATCTTGCTGTGTTATATTATTTTTGGTCATTATGTGTTGGCAACCTCAATAGTGAATTCACAGCTTAATCTGGCAATGCCTCTTATTGGTGTAGAGCAGAATTATAAGAAAACTCTTTTTATTTTTTGCTTTTGTTTTTGTTTTTGTTTGGCTCTTACATTTTACATTTTGCATGTAGGTCTTTTAATATAGTGTTCCCACTAATGTGATACTATACTATTCTATGAAGGCATTTGTTTCTGTGAAGTTGGCTTTCTAGAGCGATTTGGTTCTTGTCTATGGGAGCAGCGCCTCTTATTGTTGGCTGGCTGGTAATGATGGGTTTAAAAAATTAAATTTACATTGTAAACAAAAATTATTGCTTGCATTGTGTGTTTTTCTGGCTTCATTTGTTTGGTTTTAATTAATCCCTGCACTACTTGGCATTTTTGTTGTGGTTCCTCCTTCTACTGCTGTCTACTTACACATCTTACTTGCACTTCTTACTACTTTTAAGAACCTAAGGTCATCAATCTCATCATGGGCATTCATATAAGATAAAAGCAGCTAGCTTCAAATATAGTTGTTTTGAATGCCAAAGAAGTATTAGATTTTCCGTGTAAGGAAGATTTCTTCTTGTCATTATTGAAACAATTGCAATTTTGGGTGCATCTGAAAAATTCTCACTGGATTTTTTCTTCGTTGTGCCAGGCAGCTTAAGTGGTGGAGTTTCGTTTGTCAATAAGCTTTCTTTTCCCCCCTTGTTTTCTTTATTCTCTCCTACAATTAAATGAATTATAAGGATATTTTTCCACTTGTTCTAATTCTTTCTAATACTGTTGACATGTATGCATTTCTTAGGATTTGGTTTCCTTGAGGATTATAAATTCTAGTCACACTCGTCAAGGGTTTGAAAATTCCATTGGAATTCTTGTCCCCTTGTCCCACTTTCTGTTTCGATTATTTGTCATTCTGTTTTGGCAAGCTTATATCTCATTCGTATGTAGTAATGACTTTTATTGGTGTGGGCAGATCACAAGCCGTAGTGATTGGTATGAGTTGGGCTTTCTAGGAATTAAAAGGAGAATTTACATCATAATCTGTAATCTTAGGTTATTGCCTTATGATGGGCATGTCTTGGACTGCTATTTCCATCTATTGCTGATTCTCTTTTGTTTTGTTGGAGAAATCTCATTAATACTTTAGTGTAGAATAAATGCAAAGTTCTTGTAACTTGCCTAGTCACAAATTTGGGCATACTACCTATTATGTGGTCTGATCTGATTTGATGTTTCTTGAGTTCCTATACTTATGTTTTTTGTTTGTTTGAGCCCCCTTTTTTCTTTCTGTTTTTTCAGTTGATCTCTCTGTTTTTATCTTATTGCTTTTGATGTACAAGTTTTATCTTGCAGAGAGGAGAGATGTTCTGTTGTTTTGCTACTTCTGCAATTCCGAGTGCATGTCTCAATCCTAATGTATCTGTAGGAAGCAGATTTTGTTTTGGGCTGGGTGAAGTTTGATTTGGCGAGAAGCTCACTTTTCTTCCTGTTTTTATAACTCTCTCCTACAATTTTTGAGAATTATGGGGATAATGTTTTGCCTGTTTATTTTCTTCCTAATACTAGGGAATGTGATTGTTTTTTCTTACAACAGGAGAATTGGGTATGAGTGAGTTAACAAAGGAAAGCAAAGGAAAAAAGTGCAGTTAAGGCCTAGGCTTTAACTTTGGTTTCCTAGAGGATTTGAAAATTCCATTGCAATTTGAGACTGGTAATCCTCTGATTAACAAAGATTGTGATGACTTTCTTTACTTAAGGTTGATTTGGTTTTGTTTTTTCTCAATGAAACATGCTTTTTGGTAGTGTTAATGTAATTTAAAATTTCCCTGAACTATGTAGTTGCAATTCTTTGTTTTTCAGTTGGCTCACGTGGGAAGTTAATGCCTATGCCATATGTGATGTACATCTGTCTTCTTGTCTTTGTTTTGGTTGATGTCTTTTTGGCTGTAAGTGGTACCGGTCATCCTATGTCAGTAGCACCATATCCAATTTGGTTTGCAACTTATTGTGTTTTTGCAGGAAGCAGGATTTCTTAAAGTTTTTTTGGTTCTTTGTAGGTTAAGCGGTGGAGTCTGATTTGACAATTGGTTTTCCTTCTTTTTCTTCCCCTGCTACATTGATGAGAGTGTGAACGGTATGTTTTTCTTGTTTTACTTCTTTAAAAACTATTTCTGTCAAATTCAGATTCAAAACCTTTTATATTGGTCTCATGTTTCTTACCAATGTGTCAATTCTTGCTGATGAAACTTTTTGTTCATAGATTTGCTCTCTTTTTTTTTGCAAGAAATTTTTTTTTTGGTCTCACAAAATTATAAATCCTATTAACAATCATATAGGTCTTGAATGATATGATTTTGTTTAACGCTTGCAAAATTAGGTTTTTTTTTTTTTTTTTTTTCCAATACCTGGCAATTTTCAAGGGTTTTTTCTTTCAAGAAATTGCAAAGGGATTTCTGACCATGTTGGTGATCTCTCTGTTTTTCTCTTATTGCTTTTGAACTATAAGTTTTATGTTGCAGAGAGGAGAGATTTCTGTTGTTTTGCTACTTCTGCAATTCCAAGTGCATGTCTCAATCCTAACATATCTGTTGGAAGCAGATTTTTTTCTCCTACAATTTTTGGAATTATGGGGATGATAATGTTTTGCTTGTTTATTTTCTTTCTAATACTAGGGCCTGTGATTGTTTTTTCTTACAATAGGAGAATTGGGCATAAACGAGATAACAAAGGAAAGCAAAGCAAAGGAAACAAGTGCATCTTATTGGCATGGGGCAGGTAGAGATTAATGCAATTTTGTGATGAATTTTCTTTACCTAGGGTTGATTTGGTTTTGCAGGAAGCAGTGGAGTCTTATTTGGCAGTAGGCTTCCTTTTCCTCCCTTTTTATTTTTTTATTATTTTTTTTGCTACAATGATAAGAGTTTGAAGGATAGTTTTTTTGTTGTTTTAATTCTTTCTAATGCTTGGGTCTGTGATTGGCTTTCTTAGGAGGATTTTTGTTTTGATAGGTAATAAAAGTTTTACAATAGTAAACTCACGGCAATGAAAAAATTACATTGAAATCAGAAGGAAAATTTAACAGAAATAATGAAATCAGACAAATAAATACAATGTGTGAGACCCCAAAAACGAGACCACTCAAATAAAGTCCTAGCTAGCGAAGTCTTCAATAGATCAATAGGTCTCTCAATGTCCTCAAATGTTTGGGCATTGCGTGAGAGGATTATAATTCCATTCTTACTGAGTGAGAGTTTTAAACTGATATTGCAATTCTTGTTCCTTTTTCTTGATGGCTTATTTAATTTTTGATCATTATGCATTTGCAACTTTAATAATGAATTCGCAGGCTAATTCGGCAATGCCTTTTATTGGATTGGGGGAAGAATATAATTTTGTGTGACCTGAATATGGTTGTTGAGGGAAAACAATACAGGTTCTGCTCTTTTCTCCTAGATTAGTTGGACCTTTTGGGAATTACATGGAATTAACATTATATTTCTTAATTTGCGTCATAATTTGTGAATTTGGATTGTTGCTGATTGATATCGCTGTCATAAAATATTTGACAATAGAGAAGACCAGGGCTTTCAGAAGTTAGAATAATTTTATCTTTATAATTGTTGGTTTCTACTGAAATATTGTAGTTTTCTTATTAGTTGTTTTGCCTTCTTAGTGCATGACTAAAATCTATTCCTCATATGTCTGCAGGAATTTTATTTTGGTCCATAGTCTCTTGCAATTGTAAGAACTATTCAATTTTTGGCTTGTCATAATTTTCTAATTTATGGACCTATTACTACTTTTATCAGGCTTTGGTTTTTTGGACTGCTATTAATTCTTTCTCACCTTGTGAGGGTTTGAAATTTCCTTGCAATTCTTGTTCCTGCATATGGAAAAGTTCTTCTATTCAATATGCAACATTTGCAATCGTAGGTGCATGTGAAAAAATCTAACTGGGAATTTGTTTTGGTACTTGGCAGCTTAAGGCTTGTTGTTGTTGTTGGTTGCTTAAGTGGTGGAGTTTAGTTTGGTGATAGGCAATCTTTTCTTTTCTCCCCTTGTTTTCTTTATTCTCTCCTTTAATCATATAAATTATATGGATATTTTCCCTATTGTTTTCTAATATTGGGCAATATATGTTTTTTTTTGGATTTGGTTTCCTTGAGGATTATGAATTTCAGTCTCACTCAACGAGGGTTTAGAAGTTCTATTTTGGCAAGCTTATGTCTAATTCGTATGTGGCAATGCCTTTTATTAGTGTGGATAGTTCCTGTGGTGATTTTTGCATTAGTAGCGCTTTGAATTTGCATCATTGTCAATGGTGATTGATTGTCATTACAGCCAATATAAGTTAAGATCTGCATGCCTTAAAAATCACTTTTTTCTTAATGCAAGAGAAGTATAGGTCTATGTGTCCTTATACCTACTCTATAGGTTAGTAGGTTGGGTTTCAAAGTTATGTAGTTTTGGGTGCTTCACATCTTAAGCTGCTGAGTTTGCTGATTAACTCTCTCTCTCTTTCAAGCATAGGAATTTTAAGGACACATTTATGTTTTAATTCTGTCTAATACGGGTTTGAGAAGGATTTTAATTTTTCTTGTTTTACTTATTTCTTATACTTGACTACCTTCCCTAGGAGGATTATAAATTCCAGTCTCATTGAGTGAGGGTTTAAAACTTTGATTTCAATTCTTGTCCCATCTTCTTGATGTGTTATTTTATTTTTGGTCATTCTTTGTTTGCAACCTTAATAATGAATTCACAGGCTAATCTGGCAATGCCTCCTATTGGTGTGATAGTGGGTTTGGGGGTTGGTTTGGCTATGGCTGTGGTGATGGGTGTTTTGATGCTGTGGGTGTGCTAAACCTTAACTGTCTCTTCTTCGTTTGGTTCCCGAGAAAGCTCTGGAAAATTCAATATTAATATAGAGAAAATAAATTTGAGGATTCTTTTCCCCTACTACAGGTTAGGAGTATTTTGAATTTGTGATTCTTGTGTTTATTGTATTTTCCTGCGTTTTCTGGGCAACCAAGCAGACCTTTATTGGTATAGTTGTTTCTTGGTTTATTGTCATTGCTGTTTCTATATGTTTTATATATCTTTGTTTGGTGCTTTCATATTTAAATTACTAAATATGTGCTTGTTTAAATGTTTGTGAAGGTTTTAGATTCAAATTTCTAAGGGATGGGTGTTTTGATTGGGGTTTGGGCTTGGGTTTGGCTGTGGCTATTTTGATTGGGGTGTGGCTGGGTGTGGGTGTGGCATTGTAGGCTTCTTTGCCATTGGTGGTATATGCTTGCATTTTGCATTGGAATTTCCATTGAAATTCTTGTCCATTTGACTTTAGTCATTCTATTTTGGCAAGCTTATATCTAATTCGTATGTGGCAATGCCTTCTTTTAGTGTTGGTGGTTCTTGTGGTGATTTTTGCATGAGTTGTGCTTTGAATTTGCATCATAGTCAATGGTGATTTATTGTCATTGGCAGCCAATATTAGATAAGATCTGCATGCCTTAAAAATAACTGTTTTCTAAATACAAGAGAAGTTTAGGTCTATGCGTCCTTATACCTACTCCATAGGTTAATAGGTTGGGTTTTAAAGTAATGGAGTTTTGTTTTGTATTGTTGGATCATGCTTTGGGATGGGAGGGTTTTCATGATTTTGTCACCCCTAAATTAATCTATTTAATATGTGTAGGTTTGGTATGTCTACTTTGGATGGAGTTTGACGAGGACCTATGGCAATAATATTTCTCTATCAATTGATTTCACTATTCTCTTCATAATAGCTGAATGTTAATGTTTCTGCATGTGTGTTTTTTAGTTCGTTGGCCTGTAGCTTCATTTTGTTAATTGAAGTCTTGCTATTTGTTGTCTATTTCATCATCGATTTCATTTTTGTCAGCCTGCAACTTGAGGTTTAGTGTATCTTGCTATTTGTTGGTATTCAGAATGATTGAATCTTGATGTTTCTGCAGGTGGAGAAATTGTGATTTACAATCTTGATGTTTCTACAGCAGGGGAAATGGTGATTTAGTTTACAATAGAGTGCGTAGAAGTCTTGAATTCTTATATGAGGTCCTAAGGCGATATTCACTTTCTATCAATATATTTCATCATTTTCTTCCTAACATGTGAACATTAATGTTTCTGCTTGAATGTTTCTTTAGTTTGTGCTAAACACTGGAGTTTCTTGGTATTTATTGCTAGTTCAAAGCCTTTGACCATGTCTAGCAGGAGGAAAAATTATGATTTACTTTAGCAGCATGAGTGTGTATAAGTCTTTTGATTATCATTCTCTTTTGATTTCATTTTTTTTACCCTTGAACATGAGCTCGTCCCTTGTTCAATTTATTTTATGGACTTAGTTTCTTTGCAGATTTTTTAAGGCATGTATGTTGGATTGATGTCCGCTTTTCTAGATCAATTTGATCCTCTTTATTTGGAGCACAAGTATGTATACTGTCTCTTCCCTTACTGTTGTTTGGCAGGTTATTATGTGTTCGGAGTATTTGAAATTCAATTTGTAAATGAAATTTGCTGCATTGTGTGTATTTTAGATTGTGTTTGTTCTGTTTTAATAAATTCTAGCACTGCTCATCATGACTGTCCTTCTTCCTTTTTTTATTGCCGTCAACTTGCACTCATGACAACTTTAGAACTTAGGATCATCTTTGTTGCACCTATTATGTCTGTTGGAGCTTTGGTCTATATTGTGAAAAATAAATAATAAATTTTGAACCATTATTAGGCAATCATGTAGGTTAAACATTTGCATTCTTTAACATGGCTTCTCTTTATATTCCAGAACAGTACATGTTTATGCTTCCTTGTGTGTTTTGTATAGGTCTCAAAGTTATAACTTCTATGGATGGGGTTTGTATGGTCGGACTGTGAGGGGGTGATATTTTGGGGCTTATGGCTTTGTTGCCCCAATTCTTGTGTTTAAAAATTTTCATGTTGTATATCAACTTGGATGGCAAAGTTTGATGGGCGACCTCAGGTAATAAGCTCTGTTTATGTCTTGATTTCATTATTCTTTTTCTATAATTTGATGTTTTAAGTATTGGGGTAAGATATGTATGTGTTAGAAAAACAATTTATAGGATTGACATTGGGTTGAGAACATACTTCTATTGCAGCTGTGTTTTAGTTTTTCCTTTTGATCCTAATACTCCCCTTTCCACGTCAGTTGTGTGCTAGCACTGGAACTCGAGTCTTAAATGCTCCAATTTTGTCATCGACACCGAGTCTCATAGACTTGAGATTCTAGTTTGCAAAGTAGTTTTTAAAAACATGACAACTAACGTAATTGTTTGAAAGTTGATGCTAAATGCCAAAAAAACCCCTTGCTTGTCTGTGTTGTGAGCTATGAAGCACGGGTGCGGGAGCGGGTGCGGGTGCGGGTGCGGGTGCGGGACTCGGCAATTTTTGAAAAAGGTGGGTGCGGGTGCGGCGGGACTCGGCAATTAAAAAATTAATAAAAATATTTTTATTTATATTTTTAATATATTGCTATGCATACTTTCTCACATTATATAAACATATACCAAATTTAAGAGCAATAGACAACTATTAAATACAACCCACGAGATTGAAACTAAAACATTCCATGATGTTTTGAAATTAGAATACAACTCATAAGTTTGAAACTAAAACTAAATAAAAGACAACTAACAAGACAATCAAATACCAACATCCATGATGTTCTGAAATTAAATACAACCCACAAGATTGAAACTAAAAGTCTAAAACATTCTATGATGTTCTGAATAATAACTATTAGATGAAGGTGAAGTTTCTGTGCTAGCAACTTCATCCATTGCAAATTCAATGGATTCAATTTAACCTACAAATAATAACTATCCAATAAATTCAATAGATTCAAACCAAGTTCACAGATTCACAAATAATAGGGATGGTTTTTTCTTGTTTTAATTCTTTCTAGTTTAATAACTATTAACTAAATAAAACTAAGATTGAAAAGAAACTAATCACATTATCACATTCACAGATCACAAATCACAAATCACATTATCACAAGGCTTATCACATTCACAAATTCACAAATCACATTAATACATTATCACATTTGTGAATCTGTGAATGTGATAATTTATCACATTCACAGATTCACAAATCACAAATCAAAAATCAAACTAAGTGAAGAGAGGCAGAGAGTGAAGGGCTGAAGAGTGCCTACCTTAAGTGAAGAGAGGCACGGAGAGGCGGAGAGGCGGAGAGGCAGAGAGACCGCAGCAACGAGGGAGAGAGGCACAGAGCTTATGAAGTGAGAAAATGAAAGGAGTGATATAGTACGTAGAATGATCAGCAACGAGGGAGTGAGTGAGTGTCCCAGAGAGGCAGAGAGCACAGAGACGAGGACTGGGAGTGACGCCGTGAGGCAGAGAGCACAGAGAGATGAAGATGAACTTTGAATGAAAATGTGAGAAATGTGTGCGTGAGAGACTGAGAGAGTTCCAGGAACAAGCATTTAGTTTTAGGGTTGGTTTTAATTCAAACGGTGCGTTGCACCTCTTTTTTTTTTTTTTAATTTCGGCCTGAATCGACCGTTTCGGCCTGAATCGGCGATATCGTCCGATACGGCCGATACGGCCCGAATCATCCCGGTTCAGTCCGAATCGCGCCGCGTCGGAGCCGCGTCGGTGCGCGTCGGCGCGAGTCGGCTTGAAAACCGAAGATGACACGTGGCCGACGCGTCCCGACGCGGCACCGACGCGCGAGCAGCGGCGTCGCACCCGCGTCGCCGCGTCGCGCCGCGTCGGACGCCGGTGCGGCACCTCCGGTGCCGCGTCCGTGCATCCCAGGTTGTGAGGTTTTAAAAAAAAAAAAAAATTCAAGTGGTGATGCATTTGCGGTTTAGCTAGGTCAATTTTGTTTTGTTGCTTGTCGTTGAAACATGCTTTTGAGGAGTCTTGCTCCTTATAATATTTTTTATTTTTTTTTTCTTTGAAAAATAAAATCTTATAATTTAGAGTTATCCTAAACTATGTACCTGGAATTCTGTTTTTCAGTTTACTTAGTTGGGTTAGCTTTATGTAGCACTCGTACATTAGTCTTCTTGTCTTGTATCTATTGGTGTTTTCTTGCTTCTAGTGCAACCTGTGTTTATATTTTATTAGCAGCTCTATTTCTAGTTTGGCTTTTCACATAGTCTATATGCAGGAAGCCATAATCCTTTTTTTTTTTTCCTCTCTCCTTCAAGCATTGGAATTTTAAGGACACATTTTTGTTGTTTTAATTTTGTCCTAATACATGGGTTTGTGACTGAATTTCCTAGGTTTTATTTTCGGGAAGGACTATAATTTTTCTTGTTTTACTAATTTCTTATATTTTACTGCCTTCCCTAGGAGGATTATAAGTTCCTGTCTCATTGAGTGAGGGTTTAAAACTTTTATTGTAGTTCTTCCTTCTATTAATATTCTGCTAGACACACCAAGGCCAAAGGCTTATAAAAGTTTTGAACTTCAATAAAATTTTCTGCATTCATTCTCATCAAATTCTTCATTTAGAAATGATAAGCAATCTTTTCTTCATTCTTTCTTTCAATTATATGAATTATAAGGTTATTTTCCCCTACTGTTTTCTAATATTGGGCAATGTATGCTTTTTTTAGGATTTGGTTTCTTTGAGGATTATAAATTTTAGTCTCACTCAATGAGGGTTTGAAAGTTCCGTTGAAATTCTTGTCCATTTGTCCTGCTTTCTTGTTTGACTTTAGTCATTTTATTTTGGCAAGCTTATATCTAATTCGTATGTGGTAATGCCTTTTATTACTGTGGGTAGTTCTTGGGGTGATTTGCATGAGTTGGGCTTTGAATTTACATCAGTGTCATTGGAAGCCAATATAAGATAAGATCTGCATGCCTCAATAATAACGATTTTCTAAGTGCAAGAGAAGTTTATGGGTTAGTTGGTTAGGTGACTAAGTTACGTAGTTTTCTTTTGTATTGCTGGATCATGCTCTGGGATGGGAGGGTTTTATGATTTTGTTACCCCAAAATTAATCTGTTTAATATGTGTAGCTGTGGTGTGTCTATTTTGGATGGAGTTTGATGAGGACCTAAGACATTAAACTCTCTTTATCAATTGATTTCACTATTCTCTTCATAATAGCTGAATGATAACGTCTCTGCTTGTGTGTTTTTTAAGTTCTTTGGCGTGCAGCTTCATTTTGTTAATTGAAGTCTTGCTGTTTGCTGTCTATTCATCATTCATGTCATTTTTGTCAACCTGCAACTAGAGGATTGTTATATCATGCTATTTGTTGGTAGTCAAAATGATTGAATCTTGATGTGTTTACAGATGGGGAAATTGTGATTTACAATCTTGATGTTTGTACAACAGGGGAAATGGTGATTTTGTTTACCAGTGTGCATAGAAGTCTTGAATTTTTATATGAGGACCTAAGGCAGTAATTTTTTTTTTCTCAATTTATCTCATCATTCTCTCCCTAACCTGTGAAGATTAATGTTTCTACTTGAATGTTCCTTTAGTTTGTGCCAAACACTAGAGTTTCATTATGTCCTGCTATTTATTGCTAGTTCAAAGACTTTGATCATAATGCATCTACAGTAGGAAAAATTTTGATTTACCTTTGCAGCAAGAGTGTGTAGATGTCTTTTGATTATCATTACCTTTTGATTTCACCCTTGAACATGATCTTGTCCCTCGTTCAATTTATTTTATGGACTTTGTTTCTTTGCAGATTTTTTAAGGAGTGTATGTTGGATCGATGTCTGTTTTTCTAGATCAATTTGATCCTCTATATTTGGAGCACAATATGTATATTATCTCTTCCCATACTGTTGTCAAGCTGGTTATTATGCGTTCCAAGTATTTAAAATTCAACTTGTAAATGAAAATTGCTGCTTGCACTGTGTGTATTTTAGATTGCATTTGTTTGTTTGGAGGCTAATTTTCACTTGCTTTGATGATTACATGTGTCACATGTCTACATGCTTTGATGATGTATGCTCACATGTCTACATGCTTTGATGATGTATGCTCACATGTCTATATGCTTTGATGATCATATGGTCCCACACTCACATTCTCACATGCTTGGATGCTCACATGCTTGGATGCTTACATGTTTGATTGCTCACACCTTCACATGCTTGTAGTTGGACGTTCTTGCGCTCAAATGCTTTGTGGATTGTGATTGGAAGCTAAAGTGATTGGGCAGACGGCAAGAGGTATGCGTACTTGGTTGCTTAAATGCTTATATGCTCGTCTGCTCTCATGCTCATATGCTTGTATACTCTTATTCTTAAATTCTCACATGTTCAATTAAGTGTATCTCCTTCATAAAAATGATTTATTAATTCTCAATAAGCATTAACCCTTTTTTTGTATCCACATGCCCACACTTGGATGACGATATATCTATATACTTGGAGACTAATTTTCACTTGCTTTGATGATTACTTGCGTCTATGTTTTCATGCTTTGATGATCGTATGCTCACATGTCTATATGTTTTGATGATCATATGGTCCCACACTCACATGCTCACATGCTTGGATGCTTACATGTTTGATTGCTCACACCTTCACATGTCTTGATAATCACATGCTCTCAAGGTCAAATGCTTTGATAATGGACCTCTCCTATACTCACATGCTTTGATGATCCCATGATCGTATGCTTTGATGATTGCATGCTCCAATGCTCAAATGCATTAGTGTTCGCATATTTAATATCCACACACATGTGCGTACACTTGGACGATGTTATGTTTATATGTTTAGAGGCTTAAGTGAACAAGCAGTTGGACGTTTGTGTGCCCAAATGTTTGACGAAAATGCTTGAATGCGGAGGTGATATGATAATAAGAGGTATGTGTACTTGGTTGCTTAATGCTTGTATGCTAACATGCTTGTATAATCTAATGCTCACATGCTTGTACACTCATTCTGGAATTCCGACATGTTCAATTAAGTGTAAGTGTGTAACTACTTCATAAGGCGTATTCACTAATTTTCATTCTCCATCAACCATTTCTTTGTATCCATATGTACCCACACTTGGATGAAGATGCCTATATGCTTGGTGGTTGATGTGCTCATGTAGTTGGATGCTCATGCACACATGCTTTGATGATCATGCTGAAATGCTAATGTGATTGAACGGTAAAATATATATTTATTTGAATACTTAAATGTTCATGTGCTTGTATAATCACATGCTCACATGTTTACTTTGATGGCCAAATGTTTCTATGTTCACTTGCTTTGATGTTCACATGCTTTAATGATTACATGCTCCTACGTTCTCATGCTTCGATAATCATATGCTCACATGTCAACATGTTTCAATTATCATATGCTCTCATGCTCACATGATCACATGCTTGGATGCTCACATGTTTAATTGCTTACATGTTGAATTGCTCATATGTTCACATGCTCCCATGTTCACGTGCCTTGATAATCACATGCTCCTAGGGTTAAATTCTTTGGTAATCACATTCTCCTTTGGTCAAATGCATTTGATAATCAAATGCTCTGATACTCACATGTGTTAATGATTACATGCTTCGATGATCATATGCTCCCATGATCACAAGCTTGGTTGATGACATGCTTGAATGCTCACATGTTTGATTGTTCATATGTTACATGCTCTCATGTTCACATGCCTTGATAATCACATGCTCCCATGGTCAAATGCTTTAATAATCACATGCTCTGATACTCACATGTTTTGATGATCCCATGCTCATATGCTTTGATGATCACATGTTCCCATCCTTACTCGCAATAATATTTACAAGTTTGATATCCCTGCACATGAGCACACACTTGGATGGCGATTTGTCTATATGCTTAGATTCTTAAGTGAACATGTAATGAGATGTTCTTGCGCTCAAATGCTTTGAGTATTATGCTTGAACGCTATAGTGATTGGACGGTAAGAGGTATGTGTATTTGGCTATTTAAATGCATTTATGCTTGTCTGCTATTATGCTCACATGCTTGTACACTCTTATTCTTAAATGCTCACATGTTTAATTATGTATAAATCCTTCATAAGCCTTACTTATTAACTCCCATTAAGCATCAACCTTTCTTTGTATCCACATGTGACCACACTTGGATGATGATATATCTATATGCTTGGAGGCCGATGTTCACTTGCTTTGATGATTACACACTCCTTCGTTCTCATACTTTGATGATCGTATGCTCACATGTCTATATTCTTTGATGATCATATGGTCTCATACTCACATGCTTCGATGATCACATGTTTCCATCTTCACTCATAATAATATTTACAAATTTGATATCCCTACACATGAGCATACACTTGGATGATAATTTGTCTATATGCTTGGACTCTTAAGTGAACATGCAGTTGGACATTCTTGCGTTCAAATGCTTTGAGTATTATGCTTGAACGCTATAGTGATTGGATGGTAAGAAGTATGTGTACTTGGTTGCTTAAATGTTCATATCCTTGTCTGCTTTTATGCTCACATGCTTGTACACTTTCATTCTTAAATGCTCACATTTTCAATTATGTATAAATCCTTCATAAGACTTATTAACTCCCATTAAGCGTCGACCCTTTCTTTGTATCCAAATGTGACTACACTTGGATGACGATATATCTATATGCTTGGAGGTTGATGTTCACTTGCTTTAATGATTGCATACTCCTATGTTCTCATGCTTTGATGATCCTAGGCTCACATGTCTACAAGCTTTGATGATCATATGGTCCCATGCTCACATGCTTGATTGATCGCATGCTTGGATGCTCACATGCTTGATTGGTCAGACATTCACATGCCATGATAATCACATGCTCCCATGGTTAGATGCTTTGATAATCACATTCTTCCATACTTAAATGGTTTGAGGATCCTATGCTTTGATGATCACATGCTCTCGTGTCACATGCCTAGATAACCACGTGCTCCCATGATTAAATGCTTGATAATTACATGTTCTCTTATTCACATGCTTTGATGATTCCATGCTCACATGCTTTGATTATCACATGCTTCTATGTTCACTCACATCAATATTTTGATATTCACACATATGAGCACACACTTGGATGATGATTTTTCTATATGTTTGGATTCTTAAGTGATCATGCAGTAGGACGTTCTTGTGCTTAAATGCGTTGAGGATTGTGCTTGAAAGCTAAAGTCATTAAGTAGTAAGAGGTATGTGTACTTGGTTGCTTAAATGCTCATATGCTTATATGCTCTAATGCTTACATGCTTGTACACATTCTTAAACGCCCACTTGTTCAATTAAGGGTAACTATTTTATAAGACTTATTAATTAATTCTCATTCAGCATCAACCCTAGCTTTGATGATTGTGTTGAAAAGTTATGTGATTGGACGGTAAGATATATATTTATTTGGATACTTAAATGCTCATGTGCTTGTATGATCACATGCTCACATGTCTATTTGATTTAATCATCACATGCTCACACGTCTATTTTCTTTGATGGTCACATGCTCTAATGTTCTCATGGTTTGATGATCCTATCATCATATGTCTACATGCTTTGATGGTCATCTGCTCCCATGCTCACATGCTTGATTGATCACATGCATAGATGCCTACATGTTTGATTGCTTACATGTTCACATGCTTTGACAATCAAGTGGTTCCATGTTCACATGCCTTGATAATTACATGCTCCCATGGTTGAATGCTTTTATAATAAACTGCTTCCATACTCAAATGCTTTGTTGATCCATTGCTTATATGCTTTCACGATCACATGAACCTATGCTCATTCGCATTAATATTCACAAGTTTGATATTCACAGATATGAGCACACACTTGGATGATGATTTGTCTATATGCTTGAACGCTTAAGTGAACATGCAGTTGGATGTTCTTGCACTCAAATGCTTTGATGATTGTGCTTGAAAGCTAAAGTGAATGGGCGGTAAGTGGTACGTGTATTTGGTTGCTTAAATGCTTATATGCTTGTATGATCTCATGCTCACATACTTGTACACTCTCATTCTTAAATGCCCTCATGTTCAATTAAGTGTAACTCCTCTATAAGATTTATTTTTGAATGCTAATTAAGCAGCAACCCTTTCTTTGTATCCACATGTGCCCACACTTGAATGACAATATATCTATATGCTTGGAGGTTGATGTTCACTTGTTTTGATGATTACATGCTCCTATGTTCTTATGTTTTGATGATCGCATGCTCACATGTCTACATGCTTTGATGATCATCTGCTCCCATGCTCACATGTTTGATTCTTCACATGTACACGTGCTTTGACAATTTCATGCTCCTATGTTGACATGCCTTAATAATCACATGCTCCTATGGTCAAATGCTTTGATAATCACATACTCCCATACTCACATGCTTTGATGATCCTATGCTCATATGCTTCAATGATCACATGCTCCCATGTTCACTCGAATTAATATTCACAAATATAATATCCACACATATGAGCACACTCTTGGATGATGATTTGTCTATTTTCTTGGATACTTAAGTGAACATGCAATTGGATGTCATTGCGCTCAAATGCTTCGTCAATTGTGATTGAAAGCTAAAGTGATTGGGCGGTACAAGTTATGTGTACTTGGTTACTTAAATGCTCATATGATTGTACGCTCTCATACTCACATGCTTATACACTTATTCTTAAATACTCACTAGTTTAATTAAGTGTCAATCCGTTATAATACTTATAATTAATTCTCATTAAGTATTAACTCTTTCCTTGTATCCTTGTGTGCCCACACTTGGATGCCGATATATCGATATGCTTGGAGGCTGATGTGCTCATGTAGTTGGATGCTTGTGCACTCATATGTGTTAATGATTGTACTAAAATGCTAAGGTGATAAGGTAGTAAAATATATGTTTACTTGGATGCTAAAATGCTCATGTTCTTGAATGATCAATCCTTTATTGATCACATGCTCACACGTCTCATTGATTTGATCATCACATGCTCACATGTCTACTTTGATGGCCACATGCTCTTATATTCACATGCTTTAATGATTACATGCTCCTATATTCTCATGCTTCGATGATCGTATGCTCACATGTTTGATTTCTCACACATTTGCATGCTTTGACTATTACATGCTCTCATGTTCAAATGCGTTGATAATCATGTGTTTCTATGGTGAACTGCTTTTATAATCACATGCTCTGAAACTCAAATGCTTTGATGATCCCATGCTCATATGCTTCGATGATTCCATGCTCATATGCTTCGATGATCACATGCTCCTATGCTCATTCGCATTTATATTTACATATTTGATATCCATACACATGAGCACACACTTAGATGATTTGTCTATATGCTTGGACGCTTAAGTGAGCATGCACTTGGATGTTCTTGCACTCAAATTCTTTAAGGATTGTGCTTGAAAGCTAAAGTGATTGAGCTTTAAGAGGTATGTGTACTTGGCTGCTTAAATGCTCATATGCTTGTTTGCTCACATGCTTGTCTTACACACTCATTCTTAAATGTTAACATGTTCAATTATATGTAACTCATTCTAAGACTTTTTTATTAATTCTCATTAAGTATCAACGCTTTCTTTGTATTCACATGTGACAACTCTTTCTTTGTATTCAGTTGCTTTAATTATTACATGCTCCTATGTTCTCATGTTTTAATGATCGTATACTCACATGTCTACATGCTTTTTGGATCATATGGTCCCATGCTCACATGCTTGATTGATAACATGCTTGGATGCTCACATGTTTTATTGCTCACACTTTCACATGCCTTCACATGCTCTCGTGGTTAGATGCTTTGATAATCACTCTCTCCTATACTCACATGATTTGAGGATCCCATACAAGTATTCATTGATGATTGCATGCTACATTACTCAAATGCATCGATATTCATATGTTTAAAATCAAGACACATGCGCACACACTTGGACGATGATATGTCTATATGCTTGGTCGCTTAAGGGATCATACAGTTGGACATCTGTGTGCTCAAACGTTTGAAGAATTTTCTTGAATGAGGAGGTGATTGGACAATAAGAAGTTTATGTACTTTTTGCTTAAATGCTCGTATGCTTGTATGCTAACATACTTGTATGCTCTAATGCTCCCATGCTCGTACACATTTTTAAATGCCCACATGTTCAATTAAGTGTAACTACTTCATAAGATTTATTAATTAATTTTGATTTAGCATCAACCCTTTCTTTGTATCTACTTGTGCCTATAGTTGGATGACGATCTATATGTGCTCATGTAGTTGGATGCTCATGCACTCACATGCTTTAATAATTGTGTTGAAATGCTAATGTGATTGGATGGTAAGATATATATTTATTTGGATACTTAAATGCTCATATGCATGTATGATTGCATGTTTTGTTGATCATAGGCTCATTTGTCTACTTGATTTGATCATCACATGTTCACATGTCTACTTCCTTTGATAGTCACATTCTCCTATGTTCTCATGCTTTGATGATTACATGCTCTTATATTGTATTGCTTTGATGATCATATCTTCACATGTCTACATGTTTTGATGATCATATGCAACCATGCTTACATGCTGACATGCTTGATTGATCACATGCTTGGATGCTTACACGTTTGATTTCTCACACGTTCACATTCTTTGACGGTCATGTGCTCCCACGTTCATATGCCTTGATAATTACATGCTCCCATGGCCAAATGCTTTGATAATTAGATGCTCCCATATTTACATGCATTGATGATCCTATGCTCAAATGCTTTGATGATCACATGCACCCATGCTCACTCGCATTAATATTCAAAAGTTTGATATCCATACATATGAGCATACACTTGGATGATGATTTGTATATATGCTTGGATGCTTTAGTGAACCTGCAGTTGGACGTTCTTGCGCTTAAATGCTTTGAAGATTGTGCTTGATAGCTAAAGTTAATGGGTGGCAAGAGCTATGTGTAATTGGTTACTTTAATGCTTATATGTTTGTATGTTCTCATGCTCATGTACTTGTACACTCTCATTACTACATGCCCACATGTGCCCATACTTGGATAATGATATATCTATATGCTTGGAGGCTGATGTTTACTGGCTTTGATAATTACATGCTCTTATTTTCTCATGCTCTGATGATTGTATGCTCACATGTTTACATGCTTTGATGATCATATGCTTCCATGTTCACATGTTTGATTGCTCACATGCTCCCATGTTCACATGACTTGGTAATCATAATGACATTCTCCCATACTTACATGCTTTGATGATTCCATTCTCACATGCTTCGATTATCACATGCTCTCATGCTCACTCGCATTAGTACTCACAAGTTTGATATCCACACACGTGCACACACTTGGATGATGATTTGTTTATATGCTTAGACACTTAGGTGAACATGTAGTTGGACATTCTTGTGCTGAAATGCTTTGAAGATTGTGTTTGCAAGCTAAAGTGATTGAGCGGTAAGAGGTATGTGTACTTGGTTGCTTTAATACTCATCATATGCTTGTATGCTCTAATGCTCACATGCTTGTATGCTCTAATGCTCACATGCTTGTACGCTTTCATTCTTAAATGCTCACAAGTTCAATTAAGTGTAACTCCTTCATAAGACTTACTTATTAATTCTCATTAAGCATCAATTGTTTCTTTGTATCCACATATGCCCACACTTGGATGACAATATGCATGGAGGCTGATAATCACTTGTTTTGATAATTATATGCTCCTATGTTCTCTTGGTTTGATGATTGTATGGTCACATGTCTACATTCTTGGATGATCATATGCTTCTATGCTCACATAGTCATATGCTTGATTGATCACATGCTTGGATGCTTACATGTTTGATTGTTCACACCTTTAATTGCTTTGACAATCACATGCTCCCATGTTGACGTGCCTTGATAATTTCAAGCTCCTATGGTCAAATGCTTTGATAATCACCTTTTCCCATAGTTGCATGCTTTGATGATCCCATGCTTGTATGCTTTGATGATTGCATGCTCAATTGCTCAAATGCATCGATATTCACATGTTTGATATCAACTCACATGTGCACATACATTAAAAATGATGTGTCTATATTTTTGGAGGCTTTAGGGATTTTGTTGGACATTTGTGTGCTTAAATGTTTGACAAATGTGCTTGAATGCAGAGGTGGTTGGATGATAAGAGGTATTTGTACTTTGTTGCATAAATGCTCATATGCTTGTATGCTAACATGCTCGTATGGTTTTATGATCACATTCTTGCACACTCTTTTTCTTAAATGCTCACATGTTCAATCAAGTGTAACTCTTTCATGAGACTTAGTCATTAATTCACATCAAACACCAACCCTTTATTTGTATTCACATGTGCCCACACTTAGATGATGATATATTTGTTAGCTTGGAGGCTGATGTGGTCTTGTAGTTGGATGCTCGTGCACTCACAAGCTTTGATGATCATGCTGAAGTGCTAAATGCTCACGTGCTTGTATGATCAAATTCTATGTTCTATGTTGATTACATGCTCACATGTCTACTTGATTTAATCATCACATGCTCACGTGTACTTCCTCTAATGGTCACATGCTTCTATGTTCTCATACTTTGATATTTGCATGCTTTGATGAGTACATTTTCCTATGTTCTCAAGTTTTAATGATCATATGCTTACATTTCTACATCCTTTGATGATCATATGATCACATGCTCACGATGGATTGATCACATGTTTGACTGCTCAAATGTTCACATGCTTTAATGATGGCATGCTCCTATGTTCATATGCCTTGATAACCACATGCTCCTATTGTCAAACTCTTTGAGAATCACACGCTCTCACACTCACATGCCTTGATGATCGCATGCTCCTATACTAACTTGCACTAATATTATCAAGTTTGATATCCACACACTTGAACACACACTTGGATGATGATTTATCTATATGCTTGAAAGTTTAAGTGAACATGCAATTAGACGTTCATGTGCTCAAATGCTTTGATAATTATGCTTGAATGCTATGGTGATTGGGTAGTAAGAGGCATGTGTACTTAGGTACTTAAATTTTCTTATGCTATTTTGCTCACATACGTATATGCTCTTACACTCACATGTTCAATTAAGTGTCACTCCATTAAAGAACACACTTGGATGATGAAATGTATATTGGCTCCAAGCCTAAAGGGATCGTGTAGTAGGATGTTTATGCGCTTGAATGTTGATTTGATTGGGAGCTTAGAGATATGTGTACTAAGGTGCTTAAATGCTCATATGCATGTATGCTCTCAAGATCACATGCTTGTATATTCACATGCTTTATTGATAACCTACTCACATTTGTCTTTGTTGTGTTGATAAAATGCTTACATGTTTGCTTGCATTGATGATCGTATGCTCATATACTCCAATGCTTTGATGTTCACATATTTCGATGTTCATATACTCCTATGTTTATATGCTTTAATGATCACATGCCCACTTACCTGTATGCCATTATTTCCATATGCTCGGATGCTTTGATAATTACTTGCTCATGCTTTGGTGATTACATGCTCACATACATTGATATTCACATGTTTGATATCCACACATATGTGCATACACGGTGATCATGAAATGTCTATAGGCTTGGAGGCATAAGTGATCGTGTTGTCGGACGTAGGTGCACTCAAATTATTCGACGATCATGCTTGAATGCTTAGGAGATTGGGAGATCAGAGGTCTGTGTACTAGGGTGCTTAAATGTTCATATGCTTCTATGCTCTCACGATTACATTATTGCTTAATCTCATGATCAAATGCTTGTATGTTCTCATGTTTTTTTGATAAGATGTTCACATGTGTATTTGTTTCGATAATCACATGCTCACATGTCTACATACTTTGGTGATCACAAGCTCCAATGTTTAGAAGTATTGATATTTAAATTCTTTGATGATCACATGTATCGATGATTATATGCTCTCATGCCTACCTGCTTTGACAATCACATTCCCATTTACCTATATAACTTCATGCTAATATGCTTGGACGATTTGATGATTACATGCTCCTACATTCAAATGCTTTGATAATCGTATGTTTACAAGCATTAATATTCACTGGTATGATATCCACGAACATGTGCACACACTGGGATGCTAATATATTTATAGGCTTGGAGGCTAAAGTGATCGTGTGGTTGGATGTTTCGTAAGCTTAAATATATTGATGGTTTTGCTTTAATGTTGTGGTGATTGGTAGATTTGAGGTACGTGTACTTGGGTTCTTATATGCTTAAATGCTTGTATGCTCTATTGATCACATGCTCGTATGCTCTCACGATAAAATGTTTGTATACTCTTGTACTTAAATGCTTACATATAAATTAAGTGTCATTCCTTCATAAGATTTATTTTTTAACCACATGTGCATACACTTGAATGACGATATATCTATATGCTTGGAAATTGAAACGATCATGTAGTAGGATGCTCGAAAATTCACTCACCTTGATGATCGTGCTTAAATCCTAAGGTGATTGGACGGTAAGATGTATGTGTGTACTTGGATGCTTAAATGTTCATATGCTTAAATGTTCATGTGCTTGTATGTTCAATACTTTGTTGATCAAGTGCTCACATGTCTGCACTCACGATCAAATGGTTGTATACTTTTATTCTTAAATGCTTACATATAAATTAGCATTCCATAAGATATCTTTTTTAACCACATGTGCACACACTTAAATGATCACAAGCTTTTTTGTTCACATGCTTTGATGATCATACACTTCTATGTTCATACACTTTGATAATTGTATGCTTCTATGTCTACATGATTTAATGAGAACATATCCACTTGATTATATGCCTTCACGCTCATATGCTCGTACACTTTTAAGATTGGATGCTCCTATATTAATATGCTTTGTTAATCATATGCATTTAAGTTCACATGGCATGATGATAAATTGCTTCTATGTTTACATGCTTTGATGATCACATGACCATTTGTCTGAATGCTTTCGAGCTCATATGCTTGGATGCTTTGATGATTACCTACTCTTATTTTGAAACGGTTCAAATATTGCGTGCTCACATGTATTACTATTCACATGTTTGATATCTACAAACGTGCACACACTTGGATGTTGAAATGTCTATTGGCTAGAAGGTTAAAGTGCTCGTGTAGTAGGATGTTTGTATGCTCAAATGCGTTGTTGATTTTGCTTGAATGCTAAGACGATTTGGAGATTAGAGGTATGTGTACTTAGGTGCTTAAATACTTGTATGCATGTATGCTCTCATGATCACATGCTTGTATATTCACACGCTTCGTTGATAACCTACTCACATTCGTCATTTCTTTGATGATAAAATGCTCTCATGTTCACTTGTTTTGATGATCACATGCTGAGCACATGCTGAGCACATGCTTTGATGTTGACATGTTCGATGATCGTGTGTTCCCATTTCAGATGCTTGGACGCTTTAATGATTACTTGATCTTATACAAATGCTTTGATGATTGCATGCTGACATGCATTGATATTCACATGTTTGATGATCATACACGTCGATCATGAAATGTCTATAGGCTTGGGGTCACAAGTGATCGTATTGTCGAATATATGTGCGCTTAAATGCTTTGACGATTGTGCTTGAATGTTGAGAAGATTGGAGGTATGTATATTGGGGTGCTTAAATGCTCATATTCTTGTATGCTCTCATGATCACATTCTTGTTTGATCTCATGATCAAATACTTGTATGTTCTCATTCATTGTTGATAATGTGCTCAGATGTATACTTGCTTTGGCGATCAAATTCTCCAATGTTTTAGAAGCTTTGATGTTTAAATTATTTGATTCTCACATGCTTCGATGATCATATACTTCCATGCCTACATACTTTAATGAACAAATGCCCACTGGCTTGTATAACTTCATGCTTGTATGCTTGGACAATTTGATGATTACATGATCTTATGTTAAAATGCTTTTACAATCTCATGCTCGTAAACATTGATATTCACTCGTATGATATCCACACACATGTACACACACTTGGATGTTAATATATTTATAAGCTTGGAGGCGTAGGTGATCATGTAGTTTGATGTTCATGCGCCCAAACGTTTTGACGATTTCGCTTGAATGCTGAGGTGATTGGTAGATTTGAGGTATGTGAACATTGGTTCCAAAATGCTCATATGCTTGTATGCTCTAGTGACGACTGTGCTAGTATTTTCTCAAGATCAAATGCTTGTACACTCTCATGCTTAAATACTTACATATAAATTAAGTGTCAATGCTTCATATGATTTATTTTTAAACCATGTGCACATGTTTGAATCACGTTATATCTACATGCTTGGAGATTGAAATGTTCATGTAGTTGGATGCTCGGGCACACACATGCTTTGACGATAGTGCTTAAATCCTAAAGTGATGGGTCGGTAAGTTGTATGTGTATTTGAATGCTAAAATGCTCATACACTTGTATGTTCAATGCTTGGTTGATCACATGTTCACATGTGTACATGCTTTGATGATTATTTGCTAATATGTCTATTTGCTTAAATGATCACATGCTTTTATGTTCACATCTTTTGAGATTCACATACTTTTATGTTCACATGCTTTGATAATCGTATGCTTAGAGGTATGTCTACTTGCTTTGAAAAGCACTTGTCCACTTGCCTATATGCCTTAGTAATGCTCATGTGCTCAGACATTTTTATGGTTGGATGTTCCTATGTTAACATGCTTCTTTGACGATCATATGTTTTAATAGTCATATGCTCCTATGCCTACATGCTTTAATGATCACATGCCCACTTGTTTGTATAATTTCATGCTCATAAGTTTGGATGATTTAATGATTATATGTTTCAACGTTTAAATGCTTTGCTAATCCCATACTCACAAGAATTGATAGTCACGCACATGTGCAACACAGTTGGATTGTAATGTGTATAGGCTTGGAAGCTTAAGTGATCATGTAGTTGGACCTTGGTACGCTCAATCACTTTGATGATTTTGCTTCAATGTTGAAGTGATCGGTAGATTTGAGGTATGTGTTCTTGGGTTCTTAAATGCTCATATGCTTTATGCTCTAAAGATCACATGATTGTATGCTCTCATGATCAAATGATTGTATTTTTTCATGCTTAAGTGCTTGCATATAAATTAAGAGTCACTTCTTTATAAGATTTATTTTTAAACCACATGTGCACACACTTGATTGACGATATATCTATACGCTCATGTAGTAGGACGCACGTGCACTCATATGCTTTGATGATTGTTCTTAAATCCTATGGTAATTGAACGGTACGATCTATATGTACTTTGAAGCATAAATGCTCATTTGCTCGTATGTTCACATGCTTTGTTGATCCCGTGCTCACATGTGTACTTGCTTTGGCGATCATATGCTCTCATGTCTGCTTGCCTTGATGATCATATGTTTCTCTGTTCACATGTTTAGATGTTCACATGCTTTGATGATCATATTCTCCTATGTCTATATGGATTGACGAGAACGTGTTCTCTTGCCTATATGCCTTGATGCTCATATGCTCGGACGCTTTTATGATTGAATGATTCTATATTAACATGCTTCATTGATTACATACATTTAAGTTCACATGACAGACGATAGAGTGCTTTTATGTTTACATGCTTTGATGCTCACACGCATTGATTTCCACATGTTCGATATCCACACATGTGCACACACATGGATGATGAATTGTCAATCGGCTCGAAGACTAAAATGATCGTGTATTAGGAAGTTTGTAGGCTCGAAGACTAAAATGATCGTATGCTTATAAGCACTGAATGCTGAGGTGATTGGCAGATTGAGGTATGTCTACTTGAGTTCTTAAATTCTTATATGCTTTATGCTCTAATAATCACATGGTTGTATGCTCTCATGATCAATTGCTTGTATTCTCTTATGTTTAAATGTTACATATAAATTAGGTGTTACTCCTTCATAAGATTTATTTTTTTAACTATATGTGAACACACTTGATCGTCAATGTATCTATACGCTTGGAGACTAAAACATTCGAGTAGTTGGATGCTTGGTAACTCACTCGCTTTGATGTTTGTGGTTATATTGTAAGGTAATTGAACAGTAAGATATATGTACTTTGAGGTTTAAATGCTCCAGTGCTTAATTGTACATATGCTTTGATGATTATACATTTTTATGTTTACATGCTTTGATAATCGTATGCTACTATGACTAAATGCTTTGAAAAGAAGTTGTCCACATGCCTATATGCCTTAATGTTCATATGGTCGTACACTTCTATGATTGGATGCTCCTATGTTAACATACTTCTTTGATGATCACATGTTCTAATGATCATATGCTCTCATGCCTCCATGCTTTAACGATTATATGTCCACTTACTTTTATAATTTCATACTCATACATTTGGATGATTTGATGATTATACTCATACTTTGATTATGACGTGCTCCTACGCTCACATACATTGATATTCATATGTTTGATATCCACACACATGCACACACTTGAATGATGATATGTTTATAGGCTTGGATGTTTAAGTAATCGAGTTGTTAGGAGTTCGTGCGCTCAAATGCATTAACAATTGTGCTTGAATGCAAAGTTGATTAGGAGATTAGAGGTATGTATACTTGGGTGCTTAAATGCTTATATACTTGCATGCTCTCATGATTAAATGCAAATGTTCTCATACTTTGTTGATATTATGGCCACATGTGTACTTGCTTTTATGATCACATACTCACATGTCTACTTGCTTTGGTGATCACATGCTCTAATGTTTAGATGCTTTGATGTTCAAATTCTTTGATGATCACATGCTTCGATGATCGTATGCTCACATGCCTACATTCTTTGATGATCACATAATTACTTTCTTGTATAACTTCATGCTCATATGTTTGCATGCTTTGATGATTACATGCACCTACGTTCAAATGTTTTGATATTTGCATGCTCACAAGAATTGATATTCACATATTTAATATCCACACACATGTGCACACTTTTGGATACTAAGATATCTATACCTCGGAGGCTTAAGTGATCAGGTAGTTGGACATTCATGCGCTCGGAAGCTTTGACGATTTTACTTGAATGCTAAGCAAGATTAAAGGTATATGTACTTGAGTTCTTAAGTGCTCATATGCTCTTATACTCTAGTGATCACATGCTTGTATGTTCTTATGCTCAAATACCTGTATACTATCGTGCTTAAATGCTCACACTTAAATTGTCACTTATTTGTAAGATTTATTTTTAACCACATGTGCACGCACTCAAATGACAATAAATCTATATGCTCAATACGTTCATGTAGTTGGATGCTTGGGCACTCATATGCTTTGATGATCGTTCGCTCCTATATCTATATGTTTTGATGAGAACATGTCCATTTGCCTATATATCTTGATGCTCATATGCTTAGACACTTTTATGATTAGATGCTCCTTTGTTAACATGATTTGTTGATCACATGCATCTAAGTTCATATGTCATGATGATAGATTGCTTCCATGTCTACATGATTTGATGATCACATGCCTGCGTACCTGTATGCCTTCGAGCTCAAATGCTTGAACTCTTTGATGATTACCTACTCCTATTTTGAAATGCTTTGATGATTGCATGCTCACATGCATTGAAATTCACATGTTTGATATCCACGCACATATGCACACACTTGGGTAATAAAATGTATATGGGCTCCAAGCCTAAAGAGATCATGTAGTAGGATGTTCATGCGCTCGAATGCATTGATGATTGTGTTTGAATGAAGATTTGATTGGGAGCTTAGAGGTATGTGTACTAAGGTGCCGAAATGCTCATATGCATGTATGCTTTCAAGATCACATGGTTGTATGTTCACATGCTTTGTTGATAACCTACTCACATTTGTCTTTGTTGTGTTGATAAAATGCTTACATAATTGCTTGCATTGATGATCGCATACTCATATACTCCTATTCCTTGATGTTCACATATTTCAATGATCATTTACTCCTATGTCTATATGCTTTGATGATCACATGCTTAGTTACCTGTATGCCATTATTCTTATATTCTTGGATGCTTTGATGATTACTTGCTCTTGTTTTGGTGATTACATGCTTACATACATTGATATCCACACACATGTGCACACACGATGATCATGAAATGTCTATAGGCTTGGAGGCGTAAGTGACTATGTTGTCGGACATAGGTGCACTAAAATGATTCGACGATTGTGCTTGAATGCTTACGAGATTGGGAGATTAGAGGTATGTGTACTAGGGTGCTTAAATGCTCATATGCTTTTATGCTCTCACGATCACATTATTGCTTAATCTCATGATCCAATGCTCCCATGTCTACACACTTTGGCGATGAAATTCTCCAATGTTTTAGGTGCTTTGATGTTCAAATTCTTTGATTCTCATATGCTTTGATGATCATATACTCCCATGCCTACATACTTTAATGATCAAATGCCCACTTGCTTGTATAACTTCATGCTCGTATGCTTGGACAATTTGATGTTTACATGATCCTATGTTAAAATTCTTTTACAATGGCATGCTCACAAACATTGATATTCACTTGTATGATATCCACACACATGTACACACACTTGGATGTTAATATATTTATAGGCTAGGAGGCTTAGGTGATCATGTAGTTTGATGTTCATAGGCTCAAACGTTTTGACGATTTTGCTTGAATGTTGAGGTGATTGGTAGATTTGAGGTATGTGTTTTGATGATTATTTGCTAATATGTCTATTTGCTTAAATGATCACATGCTTTTATGTTCACATATTTTGAGATTCACATACTTCTATGTTCACATGCTTTGATGATCATACACTAGTATGTTCACATGCATTGATGATCGTATGCTTAGAGGTATGTCTATTTGCTTTGAAAAGCGCTTGTCTATTTGCTTTGAAAAGCGCTTGTCCACTTGCCTATATACCTTAGTAGTGCTCATGTGCTCGGGCACTTCTATGATTGGATACTCCTATGTTAACATGCTTCTTTAATGATCACATGTTTTGATGGTCATATGCTCTCATGCCTATATGCTTTAACGATCACATGCCTTCTTGCTTGTATAATTTCATGCTCATACGTTTAGATGTTCTAATGATTATATGTTTTAATGTTCAAATGCTTTGATAATTGCATGCTCATAAGAATTGATATTCACACACATGTGCACACAGTTGGATGCTAATTAATATGTGTATAGGCTTGGAAGCTTAAGTGATCATGTAGTTGGACATTTGTATGCTCAAACACTTTGAGACTGAAACGTTCCTGCAGTTGGATGCACGGGCACTCATATGCTTTGATTTTTGTGCTTAAATCCTAAGGTAATTGAACGGTAAGATGTATGTGTACTTTGAGGCATAAATGCTCATTTGCTTGTATATTCACATGTTTTGTTGATCTCGTGCTCACATGTGTACTTACTTTGGTAATTATATGCTCTCATGTCTACTTGATTTGAAGATCATATGCTTTGATGATCATATTCTCCTATGTCTATATGGATTAACGAGAACTTGTTCTCTTGCCTATATCCTTTCATGCTCATATGCTCAGACGCTTTTATAATTGGATGATCCTTTATTGACATGCTTCGTAGATCACATACATTTAAGTTCACATGCCAGACGATAGAATGCTTTTATGTTTACATGCTTTGATGCTCACACGCATTGATATCCACATGTTCGATATTCACACACGTGCACACATATGGATGATAAAATGTCAATCGGCTCGAAGACTAAAGTGATCGTGTTGTAGGAAGTTTGTATGCTCAAATGTGTTGATAATTTTGCTTGAATCATGAGATGATTGGGTGATTAGATGTATGCGTACTAGGGTGCATAAGTGCTCATTTACATGTATGCTCTCTCATGATCACATGCTTGTATGTTGACATGCTTGTATGTTGACATGCTTTGTCGACCAACTACTCACATTTGTCTTCGTTGAGATGATAAAATGCTCACATGTCTACTTGCATTGATGATTACATGCTCCTATGCTCACTAGCTTTGATGTTCACATATTTCGATGATTGTATGCTCATAAGCACTGAATGCTGAGGTGATAGGTAGATTTGAGGTATATGTACTTGGGTTCTTAAATTCTCATATGCTTTATGTTTTAATGATCACATGGTTGTATGTTCTCTTGATCAAATGATTGTATTTTCTCATGCTTAAATGCTTGCATATTAATTAAGAGTCACTCCCTTATATGATTTATTTTTAAACCACATGTGCACACACTTGATTGACGATATATTTATACGCTTGGAGACTAAAACATTCATGTAGTTGGATGCACGGGCGCTCATATGCTTTGATTATTGTGCTTAAATCCTAAGGTAATTGAACGGTAAGATGTATGTGTACTTTGAGGCATAAATACTCATTTGCTTGTATGTTCACATGCTTTGTTGATCACGTGCTCATATGTGTACTTGCTTTGGTGATTATATGCTCTCATGTCTACTTGATTTGATGATCATATGCTTCTATGTTCACATGTTTTGATGTTTACATGTTTTGTTGATCATATTCTCCTATGTCTATATGGATTGACTAGAATGTGTTCTCTTGCCTATATCCTATGATGCTCATATGCTCGAACACTTTTATGATTAGATGATCTTATATTAACATGCTTTGTTGATCGCTTACAATTAAGTTCACATGCCAGATGATAGAATTCTTCTATGTTTACATGCTTTGTTGCTCACACGCATCGATATCCACATGTTTGATATCCACACACGTGCCCACACATGGATGATAAAATGTCAGTCGGCTTGAAGACTAAAGTGATCGTGTAGTAGGAAGTTTGTATGCTCAAATGCATTGATTATTTTGCTTGAATCATGAGATTATAGGGAGATTAGAGGTATGCGTACTAGGGTGCTTAAATGCTCATTTGCATGCATGCTTTCATGATCGCATGCTTTCATGATCACATGCTTGTATGTTGACGTGCTTTGTCGATAAACTACTCATATTTTTCTTTGTTGAGATGATAAAATGCTCATATGTCTACTTGCATTGATGATTACATGCTCTTATGCTCACTAGCATTGATGTTCACATATTTCGATGATCGTATGCTCATAAGCATTGAATGTTGAGGTGATTGGCAGATTTGAGGTATGTGTACTTAGGTTCTTAAATTCTCATATGCTTTATGCTCTATGCTCTAATGATCACATGGTTGTATGCTCTTATGATCAAATGCTTGTATTCTCTTATGCTTAAATGCTACTTATAAATTAAGTGTTACTCCTTCATAAGATTTATTTTTTAACCACATGTGAACACATTTGATCGTTAATGTATCTATACACTTAGAGATTGAAACGTTCGTGTAGTTGGATGCTTGGGCACTCACTCGTTTTGATGTTTGTGGTTATATTTTAAAGTAATTGAACGGTAAGATGTATATGTACTTTGAGGTTTAAATGCTCTAGTGCTTATATGTGCACATGCTTTGTTGATATCGTGCTCATATGTGTACTTGCTTTGACAATCCTATGCTTTCATGTGTATTTGCTGTGATGATCACATGCTTTTATGTTTTCACATCTTTTGAAATTTACATATATTTATGTACATATGCTTTGATGGTTATACATTTTTATGTTCACATGCTTGGATAATCGTATGCTATTATGTTTAAATGCTTTGAAAAGAAGTTGTCCTTATGCCAATACGCCTTAATTTTCATATGCTTGTACACTTCTATGATTGGATGCTTCTATGTAACATACTTCTTTGATGATTACATGTTCCAATGATCATATGCTCCTATGCGTCCATGCTTTAACGATTATATGCCCACTTGTTTTAAAATTTCGTACTCATACGTTTGGACGATTTGATGATTATACCAATACTTCGATTATGACATGTTCCCATGCTCACATACATTGATATTCATATGTTTGATATCCATACACATATGCACACACTTGGATGATGATATAGTTATAGGCTTGGAGGCTTAAGTGATCATGTAGTTGGGAGTTCGTGTGCTCAAATGGATTAACAATTGTGCTTGAATGCAAAATTGATTGGAAGATTAGAGGTATGTATACTTGGGTGCTTAACTGCTTATATACTTGCATAGGCTTGGAGGCTTTAATAGCAAGACGAGACAAACATATAAAACCTACATACCTTGAAAAGCTCGTGAACACCAGAGCGCTCAAAATCCTTCAACGACATGTTGTAGCATGCCGTCACGTCTTCATCTGTCACAACCTTCTCAAACTTCTCCCAAGCCAAGTCCTCAGTCTCAAGAAGATTGTGAGGCACTTGGTAAGAAGGTTGAGACGAGGTTGGGACTTTTACTCTAGACGGGATGGATGGAGAAGGAAGTTCTGGATCAACATCCAAGATTTGAACTGGATGGCTGGGAGGGACGAGGAAAGAGCTAGATTGATCCTTAGCTTGCGAGTCTTGAGGCTTGGACGACCTGTGCCTAGCCTTCTTATCCTTGCACCTACTTGGGAGGTTTCCCAAATCCACGCCTAAAGAAAGGCTCTTCCTTTTGTCGCCAGAAGCTGGACGAGGATGAGACCTCACTCCTTGCCCAGTTCTCTCGTCCACCGTGTCCTTGCCCTTGCCCTTGTTTTGCTTCATCGTCGCCATTCCTGCGAGTGAAGACATCAGTAAAAAAAAAAAAAAAAAAAAAGAAGGAAGAGAGAAGAAGAAGACAAAACTTATGTCTTTTAACAGTAACTTCATGGGCAATAGCTTCGTCTAAAGGGTCAGGACCTAAACCCCAAGTGGCAAGATGCCGTAAAGTAACCAAAAAGTGAAAAGTCATGTCGCTGTAAAGACGAGCTTTTTGGATTCGTTCCAAATGAAACCTATCCAGGTGGGGTCGTCTAACACCTTCAAAACAAAACGAAACAAAAAGCACGTTAGACAACCATAATCAAAGACGAGTGTTACAAATACAATGACAAAGACATACCTTCAGGATGAAGGTTCCCTATCTCTCCTGTATAGGGAGGGAATGGATCCTTGTCAATATCACTAGGACGTCCAGCCCAGAAACTAGAGACGAAGAAAAACTTCGTCTTCCAGTTTCTGTCTGAGGTGACTAAGGACTTTATCAACCTACAATCTTTCCCTCTGGCTATAAATTGATAAAAACCAAGGGATTGGTTAATTTCTGAGGGTTTATAACAGAAGAGGAACTCGTCCACGGTAAGAGGACGGTTCCCCTCAAACACCTCCCTCCACAAAACCTGCATGGCTACTACTAGCCTCCATGCGCTGGCATTAAACTGACATATACTTAAACCCAATCTAGAAAGCAGCTCCCTGGCGAAGGCATTGAATGGTAACCTCAAACCCCCTATGAGGTAAGCTTCGTAAATGCCAACTCCAAAATGGGGTTGACAACACCACTCGTCACGGACAGGAATCCTAAGATTTAAACTATCAGGGATTTGGTACCAAGTCTTGAGAAGACCTAACCTCCTCTAGTCCGTCTTAGAACCAACCCCAACGGCACAAGTATAGACCACCTCTTCCTCGTCTTGAGGAGAAGACGAGGGAGCACTTGTGCCAGCCCTTGAACTTGACTCAACCCTCGTCCTAAGCCTTTCTTGAAATACCTCCAAGGGAATCCCAGGGATGCCAGATGTATACTCGTTTATGGTATTCCCACCACTACTGCTACTACTACCAGAACTACTATCACTAGAACCGCTAAAACTACTTGGATCTTGGTATTCGTCTATGGCTTTACCAATACTATCATTAGACGAGGAAAGGACTACCTCAGACATTTTTTCTTTGAAGGAAAACTTAAAACCTGAGGACGAGAATTGAAGAAAATACCTGGATCTAGACAAGAAGAGACTATGGACGCAAGATACTTCTAGACGAGGTGCTAAGACGAGAGAGGTCGAGGAAGAAAATTTGAGAAAATGAGGAGGGTAGCGGAGGAATTCTACTATTTATAGGCATTGACCCCGGTACACTAAGCGACGTGACTGGCCAAAATGTGACAAATGGCACGTCCCTCGAAAAACGAGCTGACATGATTGGTCTCAAATTAGATAATGACAAGTGGCATCTACAGCAGCTGACATAAGGACATGTGTCCAAATAATAACACTGGTGGATGTGAGTCCTAGACGACCCATGGACAAGGGGGCAACTGATGGGGTATAAGAAAATACAACTCCAATTTCATCCATGGAGATCGTCCAGGATGAGAGTAGCCCAGGACGAGGTAAGCTGACCTAAGTGGCCCAGGACGAGGTAAGTTGACCTGAGGGGCCCAGGACGAGGTTAGCTGAACTTGAGGGGGTCAAGACGAGGAATTCTAGACGACACATTGACACTTGGGAAAAATTTATGAGTGTGAAAAATAACTCTGTATCATACGAGTAACTCCCAGTGACCGTTATGCATAAAGAATGTAACTCCTAAACAGTTAAAGTTGTATTCGAACACACATCTCCTCAAATCAAGGGGAGGCTACAAACCCAATAACTGCTCTTAGGACACTATATAAATGCTGATTCAGACTAAGAAAAGGGACGTTCTACGATTCCTAAAAAGTTGGAACTAAAAAATAATAGAGAAAAAACTGACTTTGTCATCGGAGGGTTATTGGCCGGCAACTCCGGTCACCTTTGATCACTGTTCTTTCTTTTCAGGTTATCAAGGCAATCGTTAGCCCTCTCTACTCCGAAGCATCCAGCCTACTGATCTTCTTGGTATCATCAATGGGTATAATTGTTTAGAAAATATGGGCAGATTTTTCTTATATAGGATAAACAAAAGGTTCATCTAAAGAATACAAAGTGCTATATGTTTATGCATTTCTTTTTATTTTTCTTTGAATTTTAGAATAACTTTTATCTCCAAAAAATTAATATTTTATTGATTTTTTGCGAAGGCCAATCGGCCCTCGCAAATAATTTAGTTTTAGTAAGGGCATATTTTTAACCCACACAAAAAATAAACTTTTTGCAAGGGATTTTTATTGTCCCTAGGAAATAATTTGGTGGGAACATTTCCCTCCAAAAATTTTGACATTTTAATGATTATTTGTGAAGGTCGATCCTAGCTCTCGCAAATGATTTAGTATAAGTGATGGTTTTTTTTTAACCATCACAAATAATACACTTTTTGTGAGAGATTTTTAATTGTCCCTTGAAAATAATATGGAGGGAAAATTTCCCTCCAAAATATTAGTACTTGTGACGGCTATAACACATAATTGCAACATCTTTTTTTGTTGGTCACAAATATTTCACATTTTATTAAGTATTTACGAGGGCTTTATTTTGCCATCACAAATAAGATTTTTTGAGAGGGCTTTTTGGGTCCATAAAAAATTCTTGGCCGCATTTTTCCTGTAATGTTAATCCAACTTCATTAACCATTTTTATATTTACAATTTTTACGAGTATTGCTTAGTATTCTTTTATATTTAAACTGAAAAAAAAATTATATCATTAATATTATTTTTTTAAAAATTAATATCTTCGTAAACACAAAAAATGGATCACATTTTATTACAAAAACAAACTAGTTTCTACTAAAAGGAATATACATATAAACAAGGTATATTACAATGTACCAAAAGTATCAGTACATTGAATTTTCCCATTAAATTTAAACATATGATTATACCAACAAATGAAACACAAATAATATAATTTTTTTTTTTGAAGACAATTAAATCTGATGCAGATATGTGTTTAAATTTTGTGGCGGGAAAAAGTAAGTTAGGATTATGTCAAGTACTAATTTTCTACTTTTACTCACACAATTAATTTTTAAGAGGTGGGGTGCTCAATCAACCTTGAATACCCTTAGCAAGATGAAAAGTTTTAAGTGGATGTGTTAGAATTAATTTCAAGTGTAGACATGATATTTGATAGGAAACAGTCTTGAAATGCTTATATCGGGGTCCTCGGATTTAGTTCGTGATAGAAGTTACAAATAATTTTTAAGTCTCCAGAAACCCATCTAATATTTAGGGGCTTCTTAGCTTTATATAATCAGCCAAGATATATCTAAGCCCTACATTTGGAAGGTCATGATTGGATTTCCTTGATACTTACTTCATCAAGGCCTTAATTGGTTTCTACACTGAGGTATGAGCTAGGTGGACACTGTTCATAGGTTATTTTCTCATTTAATGCGACTAGTGAAGTGGTTATAGTGCATTAAATGTGGAGGTGATGGTTGCTTTATCCATCCTCTTTCCTTTCTTCTCCACTCGGTGACAAATCTCTCTCTTCACCCTCGGTTTGCACCTGACAACCTTTAGCCTTGGTTCTCGGCTTTCCGAGGGCATGTTGGCATCCTTGGAGTCCTTGTCCATTGTAATCTTTCTGCACTGACATAAGGTCACTTGTATTATTTCGAGAACATTCTGCTGGTGCGTTCTGAGGTTCGTTTCTTTAGCGCTGTCTGTAATCCCTTGATTTGTATTCTCGGATCCTCATCCCCCCCCCTCCCCCCAAATTTAATTAGAGAATTTAATGCATTTGATCTAAGAAATTATACCTAAATTTTATCCTACTAAAAAATTTAAAATTCTTTCCCTTCAAGAACTTTTGAACTATCACATTGAAAATATAGCAGGGTTTTGGGTGCTAATGTGCATGATCAGTCGTGTTAACAAGAGCCTGTTTATTAAAATATGCAAATCCGTTAAACCAACATAACGGATGTAAATAAATAAGCAATTGTGCATGATAATACGTTAGGCCAACCACAAAATAGAACTAAAAATAAACATTACATAAAAGTCTATATCACGCTTAAAAATAAAAATATTTTTAAAAAATTCATCAGGTTATTGCAAATGTTTCACTCCATACTAACTCTTATATATATATATATATATTTTTTTTCAAATTTGTTGAAGAATGTCAACAAGCTTCTCGAAAACTAATTCATTAAAAACTTTGGCATATTGGCACCCTAATTGCATAAATGTTGTGTAAAAACAATTGGGCCATTCAATAAAATTGATATTTTATTGGCATAACACAAAGATTAGGGTAATTATATAATATTTTTGGAGTGCCACTTTCCCTTCTCACAAATTGTGGGTCCTACTAATTAAATTCATGGTGAGACCCACAATTCATGTGAGAGAGAGAAATATGCATTTAAAATACTCTTGGAGTATACAATAATTTTCCCTAAGATTAAGAGCTGACGAGCATTTTACAATTAAGAACAAAATAGAGGAATCAAAAAGGGGAAAATACACATTGAAACAATAAATTATGAATGCTAATGTTGATACAATACATTATGAATGCTAGAAGTTGTCGTAGATTTGTCCTTGAGCCAATTTCATTCGTTTTCTTTTCTTTTCTCATTTATTAGCTCTCACAACCTCTTTCCTTTCCCTCCCCACCCCCGCCCCTCTACCCCTTTTTTTTTCATGGAGCGACAAACCTTTAAAGTGGCCTTTCAAATGTGCATTTTCATTGACAACTCATTCATTGATTATATCTAATAATTTAGATTCAATTATTTACAGATTTTTGAAGGTTTGAACATATTTTTCAGCCTTTGCACACCATACATATAAAAATTCTTTGGATTCTCCAAGATTCTTATACGTGGAATTCAGACTTAGTTATATCTTGAGATCTTTGATTATCTAGGTAAGAAGAAAGGAAGGAAGAATTGCTTTAGGGCTTTGAAAATTGATATGAGCAAAGCATATGATAGGGTTGATTGGAACTTCCTAAAGGTTGTCCTCATCGTTATAAATTTTAATGAAAGGTGGGTTCAATGGATTATGGAGTGTGTAACTTCTGTGCACTATGCACTCCTCATCAATGGAAATCTCTCTCACTCCTTCTACCCCAAGAAGGGTCATAGGCAAGGAGACCCTCTTTCTCCTTACCTATTCCTCATGTGTGCAAATATCCTCTCATTGGCACTCTTGAAGGTAGAAAATCAAAAGAGGATAAAAGAGGTTCAATTAGGCAGAATTGTCATTTCCTTTACTCACTTGTTCTTTGTTGAAGATTCCCTTCTCTTCTTCAAGAATGACAATCAATCCTTAACCAATATTCAGGACATTCTCACTTGGTATTGCTCATTATTAGGACAGAGCATCAACCTTACTAAGTCTGGCCTTTATTGCTCTCCTAACATGACTGATGAGGATAAGGAAGTGATATGAACTCCACCAACAATTGTGATGAAACCCAATAACAATGATGGTTTGGAACCCCAAGATCGTGTAGACAAGATTTGTTGAGCCTTGACCTATCACCTAATCAGATGAAAAACCAAGACTACGATGAATTGAAATGCCACACCAAGAATTCTTAAGAAACTCTCAATAATCAAGGTGATAAGTTTGGTTGTTTGAACGCCACAAGATTAACTTGATAAGTTCAAGAGTTCTTTTAAGAACCAAGAGGAACACAAGACCTCACAAGGAGAATAATTTTCTGAAAACCAAAAATTAAATTTAAAATTCGTACTACCCATCTATATACCTGGAACAACCCTCCAAGAATAGGCAAAGTCATAATTACAGCTTTAAAAACAGCACAAAAATTAACCTAACAAGTTCCCACATTTTTTTGGATTCTTGGACTTTTAAAGGCAGTCAAACATAGCTAAATGACTAGATTTAATGTATTTTAACACCCTTTTATGGTCAGACCATGCTGGGTGTGAATTTACATGCTAATTAGCCTCTTTAATTGCTTTGATGACATGGACTAAACCTTGATTATTATTTGAGCCCATCTTGGTTTTTTCAAAATTAGCAAAATTCTCTTGGACTTGCCCATTTAGTGCTTTCTTGAAACGTTTGGATCTAAGTCTTGTAATTGGGCCACGAGGAAGTGACAAAGGGTCATGTACAAATTCAACTCCATTTCCACGTGTATGATCAGCATGACCAGCTCCTTGATTTGCATCATTCTCCCCCTCTTGAGAAGGATTTGTCCTCAAATCATCACCTACATCAAAAGGAGACAAATCAACAACATTAATGCTTGCACTAACACCATACTCACCTGGTAAGTCAAGCTTGTAGGCATTATCATTCATGCGCTCCACTACTTGAAATAGTCCATCACCCCGTGGTAGGAGTTTTGAACGTCGTTTTTCTAGAAAATGGTCCTTCTTGAAGTGTAACCAAACCCAATCTCTTGGTTCAAACACTACCTTCTTGCGTCCCTTATTGGCTTGATGGACATATTGTTGAGTCCTCCTTTTGATGTTCAGCCATGCCTTTCCATGAGTCATCTTTACAAATTCTGCTTTCTTTTTGCCATCTAAGTTCACACGTTCACTCAAAGGTAAATAAGTTAAATCCAAAGGTGACAATGGGTTAAAACCATAAACAATTTCAAATGGTGAAAACTTAGATGGAAAATGTATACTTCTATTGTAAGCAAATTCAACATGTGGCAAACAATCTTCCCATGTTTTCAAGTTCTTTTTAATGATAGCACGCAACAAAGAAGACAAAGTTCTATTTACTACTTCAGTTTGACTATCCGTTTATGGATGACAAGTAGTAGAAAACAACTTGGTTCCCAACTTTCCCGACAAAGTCTTCCAAAAGTAACTCAAAAACTTTGCAGCCCTATCAGAAACGATAGTCCTAGGCATACCATGTAATCTAACAATTTCTTTGAAGAATAAATCAGCTATATGTAATGTATCATCAGTTTTGTGACATGCAATGAAGTGTGCCATCTTGGAAAATCTATTTACCACCACAAAAACTGAATCTCTCCCCCTCTTAGTCCTAGGTAAACCTAAAACAAAATTCATAGAAATATCAGTCCAAGGTTCACTAGATATTGGCAAAGGGGTGTACAAACCATGGGGTTTCAACTTAGACTTAGCCTGTTTACACGTGATACACTTCTCACAGATTCTTCCCACATCACGTTTCATATGAGGCCAAAAAAAATGATCATGCAAAATTCCTAAAGTCTTAGCTACACCAAAATGACCCATCAAACCACCACCATGAGCTTCTCTCATAAGCAATTCATGCAAAGAACACTTAGGCACACACAGTTTATTCTCCCGAAACAAAAATCCATCATGCCTATAAAACTTACCAAATGCCACTTTTTCACATGCATTGAACACATCACCAAAATCAAAATCTTGTGCATACAAATCCTTAATGTACTCAAAGCCAAGCATTTTTGTATCTAAAATGGAAAGTAAAGCATACCTTCGGGACAATGCATCAGCCACCACATTTTCCTTACCTTGCTTGTATCTGATCACATAAGGAAATGTTTCAATGAATTCCACCCACTTGGCATGGCGTTTGTTCAACCTTTGCTTTCCTTTCAAATGCTTCAAAGATTCATGATCTGTGTGAATCACAAATTCCTTTAGCCATTGGTAGTGTTGCCAATTTTCCAAAGCCCTTACCAAGGCATACATCTCCTTATCATAAGTGGGGTAATTTAGGGCTGCCCCACCCAACTTTTCACTGAAATAAGCAACTGGACGGCCTTCTTGCATCAAAACAGCTCCAATACCTATTCCTAAAGCATCATACTCAATTTCAAAAGTTTTAGCAAAGTTAGATAAAACAAGCAAAGGTGCATTAGTTAACTTTTCTTTGATCTGATTAAATGCCTTTTCTTGTTCTTTCCCCCACTTAAACGGCACATTTTTCTTGATGACTTCAGTAAGAGGGGCGGCTAAGCTACTAAAATCACACACAAACCGTCTATAGAAACTAGCTAAGCCGTGGAAACTCCTCACTTGGCTGATTGTTGTAGGCATTGGCCATTCTTGGATTGCCTTCACCTTTTCCTCGTCCACCTCAATTCCTCTTTTACTAACAACAAAACCAAGAAACACAAGCTTATCCGTACAAAAGGTGCATTTTTTGAGGTTAGCAAACAATCTTTCTTTCCTTAGAATTTCCAAAACAAATTGCAAATGCATTACATGTTCTTCCAAATTTTTGCTATAAATTAGGAAATCATCAAAATACACAACTACAAATCTACCAATAAATGCACACAAAACATGGTTCATCAAGCGCATAAAGTGCTTGGAGCATTAGTTAAGCTAAAAGACATTATTAACCACTCATACAAACCATATTTAGTCTTAAAAACAGTTTTCCATTCATCACCTTCCTTCATCCTAATCTGATGATAACCACTCTTAAGATCAATTTTTGTAAAGACACAAGAACCATGTAATTCATCCAGCATATCATCTAATCTAGGAATGGGATGACGATATTTTACCATTATGTTGTTGATGGCTCGGCAGTCAACAAACATCCTCCTTGTTTCATCCTTTTTAGGAACTAATAACACTGGGACTGGATAAGGACTCATGCTTTCACGCACATATCCCTTCTCCAATAATTCACCTACTTGCCTCTGAAGTTCCTTGGTCTCCTTGGGATTACTCCTATAAGCAGGTCGGTTTGGAATTGGTGCACTAGGTATGAAATCAATTTAATGTTCAATCTCTCAAATTGGAGGTAACCCATGAGGTACCTCTTCGGGAAGGACATCTTCAAACTCCTGCAAAAGAGAAACAATATCGCTTAAGTACCGATGAGATCATTAGTACATAAAAGAGCCTCCTTGTACATGAGTACAATTAGGGGTTGGTGTGCAAATAAGCCCTCTTGATCTCACTTTTTTTGCAATGTAATTGAATTTTTCCTCTCTTGCTCTCATTATGGCCGAAATCCTCTCTCTTTCTTTTTCACTCTAATCAATGTTTTTCTCTCCCTTTTTTTTAAACTCTTTTTTTTCAATTTCGGCCTTCCTTTCTTTTTCCTTTTTATTTTTTTTTATTTTTTTATTTTTTTTTTCATTTAATCTTTGTAACTTTGATTGGTCCTCCCTGACCTGTTTTGGAGTTAATGGCATAAGAGTAATAGGTTGCCTTTTAAGAGTGAAAGAATACTTATTTGTGAATCCATCATGTGTAACCCTCCGATCATACTGCCATGGTCTTCCCAACAATAAATGGCATGCATGCATGGGAACCACATCACATAGCACCTCATCCTCATATTTGCCAATGGATAATTCCACCAACACTTGTCTTGTCACCTTGATTTCTCCACATTCATTGAGCCATTGAAGCCGGTAAGGTTGGGGATTTTTCAAGGTAGTTAAGGCCAATTTTTCCACCATATAAGTGCTGGCTACGTTTGTGCAACTCCCCCTCATCGATAATGACACTGCAAACTTTGTTATTTACAAAGCACCGAATATGAACCAAGTTCTCTCTTTGGTTACTTTCTTCCTCCTTAACCTGCACATTAAGAACTCGCCTTGCTACTAATAAATCTCCAACCACAGCATTTTGCTCATCATCAACATCCTCCAAAGATGGCATGTCAACATTATCTACTTCTTCCTCATTCTTTGACTCAAGCTCAGCTTAAGCATTTATCACCATCACCCTTTTGTTTACACACTGGCTGGCTATGTGTCCCCGCCCCTGACATTTAAAACACTAAATATCACGGGTTTTAGAACTCAAAGCCTTGGTGTTACCTAAAGTAGTGGCAGTTTTTGAGTTGGCATTCTTAAATGGTTCAAATTTTGGCTTTTTTTGTAGTTGCTCGTCCTTTTTTGGAGCTATCTTCCACTGGCTGGTGGTAGCCATAGGTTGTCCCCTCCTAGCCAATCCCTTCTGTTTGAATTGCACCTCCACCTATATGGCTTGATGCACCATATCCGTCAATTCAACATAGTGCGACATCTCAACTATATCCGCAATCTCACGATTTAAACTGTGCAAGAACCTAGCCATGGTGGCTTCCCGATCCTCTTCTACATTAGCTTGGATCATAGCTACCTCCATCTCCTTGTAATACTCATCCACACTCTTAGAACCTTGAGTTAACCTTTGCAACTTTTGATACAATCCCCTATAACAGTGATTGGGTACAAAACGCTTTCTCATAAGCATTTTCATCTCCTCCCAAGTGTCCACAAGTGGCTCTCTATTCCTCCTCCTATTAATCAATAATTGATCCCACCACGCAATGGCATAATCGGTAAATTCAATTGCAGCCAACTTAACCTTCTTTATCTCCAAATAGTTGTGACAATCAAACACCATCTCCATTTTAGTTTCCCACTCCAAATAAACTTCAGGATCATTTTTTCCTTGAAAAGATGGGATTTTAATCTTTATGTTTCCTAAATCATTATCCCTCCTAGGCCTACCCATCCTAGCTTCTCTATTCTCATACCCACGCTCCAACCTGCCTCGGTTCACATATGGCTCATCAACCTCCTCCGACTACGCCTCTTCCTCAACATTCCGCCATGGAACATGCCCACCTTTCAGCCCTCAACATACGCCTCATCTCCCCTAACAGTGCTTGCATTTGGAGGATCTGATCTATTGGTTGTCGAAGTTCTTCGGTTGTGTCTTCTTCGTGATTATTAGCCATGTTTAAAATCTACAAAACAAAGTTAGAATCCTCACAAGCCCTCCCTTACGTGTTTCATTCAAGAATTGATACACTCGCACTCGTGTTTTCACTCTAAACGGCTTTTACCCTCTTATGGTCTCACACACTCTTGCCTTTTTTTTCCACTCTTTTGTGTCTTCTCTAATTCTTAATCGAACTTCAAGAAACTAATTCAAAATAATCCAACAGTAATTCAGAATGAGAAACAACCAAAACTCATCAAAAAGGTCAAGAACTTGAATAAGGTGAGGAACAAGATTGAGAAATTATTATTATTTTTTTTCTTGGAGCAAGGAACAGGAAATAGAATGAAAATAAAAGATAGTAAAACTTATCTTAGAACCAAAGCTCTAATACCAAAATGATATGAACTCCACTAATAATTGTGATGAAACTCGATAACAATGATGGTTTGGAACCCCAAGATCAAGTAGACAAGATTTGTTGAGCCTTGACCCATCATCTAATCAGATGAAAAACCAAGACTATGATAGATTGTAACGCCACACCAAGAATTCCTACGAAACTCTTAAGAATTAAGGTGATAAGTTTGGTTGTTTGAATGCCACAAGATTAACTTGATAAGTTCAAGAGTTCTTTTAAAAACCAAGAGGGACATAAGACCTCACAAGGAGAATAATTTTCTGAAAACCAAAAATTAAATTTAAAATTCGTACTACCCATCTATATACCTGGAACAACCCTCCAAGAATAGGCAAAGTCATAATTACAACTTTAAAAACAGCACAAAAATTAACCTAAACAAGTTCCCACGTTTTTTTGGATTCTTGGATTTTTAAAGGCAGTTAAACATAGATAAATGACTAGATTTAATGTATTTTAACACCCTTTTATGGTCAGACCATGCTGGGTGCGAATTTACATGCTAATTAGCCTCTTTAATTCCTTTGATGACATGGACTAAGCCTTGATTATTATTTGAGCCCATCTTGGTCTTTTCAGAATCAACCCAATTCTCTTGGACTAGCCCATTTAGTGCTTCCTTGAAATGTTTGGCTCTAAGTCTTGTAATTGGGCCACTAGGAAGTAACAAAGGGTAATGTGCAAATTCAACTCCATTTCCACGTGTATGATCAGCATGACCAGCTCCTTGATTTGCATCAAGAAGGTTTAGCTCATAACCTGTAGGTCAATCTTGTCCAATTCCCTAGCAAATCTCTAGGCATTAATTTTACGCTAAGAGGTAAGAGGGTTGTTGATTTTCAATTTCTTGTGGACTAGTTACACTCAAAAACTGCAAGGATGAAAAGCAAACTTCTTTCACAAGTTGGCAGAACCACCTTAATTTCTTCCACCCTTCAATCCATGCCCCTTTATGCTTTTTCTTGTTTCAAAATTCCTGAGGTTGTTTGCAATAAAATGGATGCCATCTCTAGAGACTTTTGGTGGGGGCATGATCTGGGTGAATGGAAAATGCATTTGGTAAGCTGGGATAAGATTTGCAGACCCAGAAAGGAAGGTGGCTTAGGTCTGAAAAGGTTTGGATTGATGACCCAAGCTATTCTGGCTAAACAATTTTGGAGAATTGGTCAGAATCCACAGTCCCTTATGTCCAAAACATTCAAAGCTAAATACTTCCCAAGCTCTTCAATTTATGACTGTGTTCCTAAACCACATCACTCTTGGTTCTGGAGAAGCATTATCAACCAAAAGAACAGCTTGTTAAAGGAAGGGAGATGGATAGTAAGGAATGGTGCCATCACCCTCCTAACCCATACAGCTTGGTTCCCATGCCAATCCCAAACTTTAAGGCAACATAATTTGAGTAATGGTTCTGTGGCAGACCTGATTGATAGCACTACACATACATGGAAGCCAGGTCTTGTCAGATCTTTGTATCCCTACCCTACTAGAAATGAGATTTTGAGTTTGCTAATATCAAAGACAGGTAACGGATTAGACAATTGGTTTGAAAATACTCTTCAGGTGATTACCAAGTTAAGAGAGCCTACAATCTGATTTCCAAGCAAAATTTGCTCCCTAACTTTAGTCTGTGGCATCTGATTTGGAAAGTTCAAGTTCCCTTTAAGATAGGTAACTTTGTGTGGAGGCTTTGCCATGATAGTCTTCCTACTTTTCTCACTTTGAAAAATAGGGGTATTCCTGTAGCAAGCTCATGTCCCTTATGTGATGAAGATGATGAATCTTCCTCCCATTTGCTGCTGTTCTGCCCCTTTGCCAGAGCAACCTGGCATGGTATCCCCCTAGCTGTTCACACCTCTGACCTTGGAGATGTATCAGTGCAACAATGGATTGGACAGTTGCTTCTAAAACATAAGAAACTGGAACAGGACAATATGCAGTACGTTCAAGGAATTTTCACTACTTTGTGGACCAATTGGAGACACAGAAACTTGGTGGTACATGAAGGCAAACAACCTAATCCATTGGAAGTCATTCTAACTGCCTAATCTCTTGTTTGCAGGTATACAGATGCTTTTAGCTGCTGTTCTACACCCTCCGACAAAAGACATGCTCAGAACAAGTTTGATCATATTCCTAATGGACCTTGGCAGCTCATTGTTAAAGTTGCTGGTGCAAGACAAAAGAAACTGAACAGAGCCGGGTATGCACGTGAAGCCAAAACCACTCAAGGAGATCCCATTCTACAAGGAATCTCTAGCTGTACAGGACAAGCTATTCCAGTCATCATCCAGGAGCCAATGTTGGAGGCAGCAATTAAGGCTAGGGACTTGGGTTTTAAACACGTTTTGTTTCTTAGTGATTGTAGGAGAGCTGTGCAAGTCAACAACAAAATTACTCCTATTTGGCAAGAGGAGCTTTATGGCTGATTGGTCTCATCTTTTAGCTGCTGATTTTGTCTATCACTCAGTGTTTGTCCCACGGATTGTAGTTAGTAATGTTAATTCTCTAGCTAAAATTGGCAACGAAAATGCCAATCAACTGCTGTATGGTTAAGCAGAACCTTTTGTAATGTTTCCTCTTTCTGGAATGGTATCAAAACAAATAAAAATAAAGTTATATCTTGAAAACGATTTGCCTATAACTCATTTGCAAACTCAATCAAGTAGGGATAAATATCGTCTTAACGAAAGCTATTGATTTGTTCCCTTAAGCCTACTTCAATTCCTAGTGCTTACATTTTTTTCTCCTAAATTTAACAATAGAATTGTATTTGATGGGTCTCATTTTTTCCTCTTATTCTACCATTCAAATTGCTATTAATAAATAATAATAAAAACACGAATGTTAAATTGGTTTGCCTTGTTTTGCTATTGTAACACCCCACAATTACATACACACGTAAACAAACTAAAAGTTAAAAAATAATAAAATCCTTGAATATTTAGGAAATCATGCACGAACATGCGTGTATCAAATGCATTCTCTTTGCATTTGAAATCTTCTTCTTCTTCTTTTTGCCTCTTTTATTAGCTATGGGTGAAAAATGTGCAGGTACATGATCAGCACATCTTTTTGGGTCATTGAACTGTACAAATTATTTGGTGATTATATATAAAATACATTTTTAAGTCTTACTGAATGTCGATTGGTTCTGTTCCGTTACTCTGTATTGCACGGTCTCATTAAAAAAACCAAAGGCCCAACAAGCACCATATTTATAACAATTAGTCGCTAATCCGTGCGATGAACGGAAAAGTTATTGACTTTGAAAAAAAAATCCAACAATGAGTAAATAGGCATTTTGCTATTTAGTATTTTTTTTTTAAATGAAGAAATGTGTTGTTTAAAATTGATCATTATTGAGTTGCAAGTACATAATTACCAAAACCTACAAAATAACTTACAGTTTTTAAATTAATAAAGCAAAACTCCCAATAATTATATATGCACACACTCAAAACTAATATAAATTGCAAATATATAAACAAAGACTATAATATGAGGAAGATATACCAAGTTTCAAATTTGAGTACAATATGACTTTCTCGTAATTCTAACAATATAGACAATTCAAAACACGAAACAATATCAAAATTATATTATCTAATTCCATTATCTTTTATGTTGAATCCAAACAAATAATTAATCAACAAAAAATGGTAACTTTTAATAAGAAAACAAAAAATCACATGAACCTAAATAAAAAGCATTTAAGGTGAAGAATTAAGATCAACTTACTAAAACGTAAACACCAAAAACCCCAAAACTTAAAATTTCAAAATTTATAGAATCACCAAATTCTACTTTAAAACCAAACCAAATTCAATAAATTTATATATAACACACCAAATAAAAATTTATCGTTCCCTAAGCTGGAAGACATAGGTTGCATTTTTAATTTTTCTCCAAAAAAATAGAAATATTTTATCTGCCATGTACAATATATAAAAATAATTAGTAAAAATTTCAACCCAAAAACCAAACCCTCTTTTTTTTTTCAATGTTTATCTTTTTTTTTTTTTTTTTTTGAGTCCTATCATAATTTTTGTTTGAACTAAACAAAAATAATTTTATTTAAATAAAATGATAATTTTATTTAAATATTGTGCTGACGTGAAAAATTGTGAGAGTTTCAGAGGTTTCGGTTATATGTATATATATATATATACACGATGGTGAACTGAAAATTAAACCAACTCCAATTCGTCCATAAGAGACGTCTAGAGTAGAAAGGCTATCCCACATAAGAAGGTCATCCATAGTAGGATGACCGTCCGTGGGTGTGAGGGTTGTCCATCAGGAAGGTACTTGCATGAACCCTTAACACTTAGGAAATTTCCAAGTGTGGATTTACCTACAAGAGCTGGTGATCGAGCCAAGTGTTATTATTCCAAGGCATCATCAAGATCCAAGTTCATTGCTACAACTCCTTATTAAATACTTAACTTCCAATGATAGTTATATAAAAAATATATAACTCCTACAGCAGTAGTGGAAGTTATCCTTGAACCCTCTGATCTCCTCAAATACAGGGGAAGTTACAAATCTAATAACTGTTTCGAGGGCGCACTATATAAACACCCATTCAGACTAGATAAAGGTAAGTACAAAGCAACTGTTAAAAAGTTGGAATTCTAGAATAAAAGAAAGAAACTAACTTTGGCATCGGAGGGTTCTTGGCCGGTCCACCCCGGTCACCTTTGATCGTGTGTTCTTTTCTTCAAGCCTTCCAAGTAGTCATCGGTCCTTAAAGCTCAAAGCATCTAACTGTTAGGATATATGCCCTTAAATCCTATTGTATGATGCTATGTATGACATTATGTATGACTTAATGTTGTGTTTAATAAAGTTGTTTATTTTATCTAAAATAATAGTAACATGAATATTTGGACATTATCATATAGTCCATGAGATGCATAGCATGTGATTTATGTGATTTAGTCACAGAAGATATAAATCACAAGTTCTTTGTAAACTCAGAATTTATAGTTCGTAGTCGGTGATGAAATTGGGCATTTCATCTGCGAAGACTATAACGTATCAACTAAGATGATTTGTCTTGATCATGGAAGTGGTGACTTCTAGTTGATATGTTGATATGTTTTAAAAGTTAAGACATATTGAACTGGACCGCTGTGAGATTTATTATTCTCCTAACGACTGTCAAATGAATAATAAATCTCACGACTTCTATTTGCATTAACTCTTAATTCTGAGAGAATAATGGAGTTGATCATGAAGTGTAGGTTGCTTTGATATATCAGGAGTGAGATCTAATGTAACGGTCAAAACCTCAGTATGTTGGGCAGCCACATTTAGTGTTGATGGAACATATATTCTCAAGAAGGAATTCATAGTCTCTTAATGGAGATACAAAATATTCCCTTGAGATAAGTTTAATGGGTTTGGTTATTCAGAGAGTTAGGCCTAACCACTTTGGTAAGAAATTACTAAAGTATATATTTATGAAATTGGATTTCACAAATATATGATGAATAACTTTAAAGGATTAAACCGGGTACTCAAGGATAAGATATAGTAATTTACAAAGTGGCAGTCTATATTTATGACTTTGTATTACTACGAATATTTTATGAAGGGGTTGCATGTAAAATAAAGTCTTGGGATATAATTTATTAATAAGACCTAGAGTGCAATTATATTTATATAGTGGTATTAAATATAATTAATGGTAACTTTGGACTTGTCAAGAGTTGACAGAAAAGCTCAAGGCCCATTGGAGCTAGTGTCTTATTGGTCCCTTTTGGTCCCACTCCAAGCCACACACTAAAGCCCAATTGGAAAGGCCCAATAGGCCGGCCTAATTAGATAATCAGTTAGTTATAAAGGGAGAAACATACAGAATTTTTGAATAATGTGATTTTAAGAAAAGAATCGTAGAGAAAAGAAAGAGTGTGAGACACACTTTTATTCTCCATTTGGAAACTGATTGAGAGACCACACATCTTGGGCGTAAAGTGGAATTGGAGTGAAGATTAAAAGTTTTCCTAAGTGCTTCTAATCTTTGTTTTTGAATTTCTCCACACCAAGGTACGCTATCTTGTTCTTAAATTCTAAAATTTACATAGTGCATGTTGTCAATCATGAATGAAATAGATCCTTATTTGTTGCTTCTGCTATGTGTTTTGTATGAGATACAAAACCAGATTTTATCCAACAATTGGTATCAGAGCCAGGTTTTCATATCATGATTGTATAATGTGTGATTGAATTTTAGAATTTATGGAAACCGTTATCTTTGTGTTGCAATTTTCTGCATCAAGTTATGATGTTGTGTCATAAATTTTAATTTTCTTGAAACCCGTATATATATTGTAAGTAGGATTGAATAGTGCCGTACCAAGTGAGTGCAGAATGCATTGATTGTTATTACACCAAGGTTCATGCATGGATTGCAAATGGTGGTTATAAAACGGTTATTCTACCAAAAGGCATGAACCACTTGGATTTAATGCACCACTTGCGGTTTTGGTTTTCACGGCATGGAATAGATGAAATTGCATGGATTGCATGGTATATACGGATTGCATGGAATAGATGACATTGGAAATCATGTTTTGTCTTATTATATATTAACCAAGTGTTTGTCTTTTACCATAAAGAAATTGAATCCGTACATGAAGGATTCAACTTTCTAAAAGTTATATATTTATATATATATAATATAATATATTATTATTATTATTATTATTATTATTATTATATTATATTATATATATAAATATATATATATATATATATAAAATATTTTTATAACGTAATATATATATTATATTATATATATAATATAATATAGGTTTGTATTACGTTATATATATTTATATATATTAGTGCTAGTTTAGTGAAATTTATTTCTAATGAGATTAGGATTGTGTTTTTCACGTGTCTAGTATTTTTATGGTTCTTGACATTAAAAACCTTTATTTTAAAATTTCTAGTGGGAGAGAGATACAAGGGTTGGATCTCACAGCCTCCATTATCGGTTCAAAGTAGTGTGGGTAAACACCTCGTCTTGGCATATATGCCTCGCGATCCCAAAGGAGGGTGTTTACTTCATAGTACTACAAGTTTGAACTTACCCGTTTAAAGTAGTGTGGACAAACACCTCGTCTTGGCGTATATGCCTCGCGATCCCAAAGGAGGGTGTTTTGTTTCATGGTACTACAAGTTTAAACACTATAAAAGGGAGATGAAATGTGGCTACACATGATTCTAGATAATAGTGTACACTAGACTAAGTGTAATGTTAACCTCCCAAAGGAGCTATGTCATTATTACTTAGAGGCTGAAGGTAATACGGCATATTATTAGTGTTTGATAAGAGTTATCATGATAGCATTAATAATGAGAATAGTTCTCAACCAATTAATGTGTTTATAATAAACTTGCTACCAAGGAATTATAGACATGGATTGGGTTGTCGTTACATATATTATTTTATGGTTTTATTAAGGTTCCATATTGTATGCTTATATGCTAAATTGATAATGTCTAGTTTACTTATTATATTCATGTTTATTATTTTCAGATTTAAATCATGGCATCATTTAGCCCACTTGTTGCTATTCTTAACCAAAACAAACTGACTGGATCCAACTATGTTGACTGGAAAAGGAATTTGGACATTGTTCTCACTGTTGAAGAACACAAATATGTCCTTACTCAACTATGTCCTAATTTTCCTTCATTAGATGCTCCTATTGAGGAAAAACAGCGATATGATCATTGGCAGAAATCTAATGAGATGGCCAAGTGCTACATTCTAGCATCTATTTCAAATGTTCTATAGCATCAAATGCAGGATGTAGAACATGCTTCGGACATCATGCAAAGTCTAAAGGAGATGTTTGGTGAGCAAGGCCGTTTTGCAAGGCAAGAAACCATGAGGCAAATTTATAATACCAAAATGGCTGCAGGAAGTTCAGTAAGGGAGCATTGTCTTAGGATGATTGTTAATCTGAACACATTAGAAGTTTTGGGTGCTGACATTGAGGGAGAATCCCAAGTGGATATGATACTCCAGTCACTACCAGAATCATTCAAGGAATTCAGACTCAATTATAATATGAACAAAAAGATTTACTCTTTGTCTGAATTAATGAATGAGTTAGTGGCAGCGGAAGGCATCCTTGGTACTTCTAGTGTTAAAGCCAATGTGGGTGAAGCTTCTACTTTTCAACCTAAGTCGAAAGGCAAGGGTAAGAAGAAGAAGAACTTCACTAAGAAAAATGGTAAACAAATTGCTTTGGGGGATGCCGACAAAGGAAAGAAAAGCAAAGGAAAGTGTTTCCATTGTGGTGAAAAAGGACATTGGAAGAGGAATTGTCCAAAATTCAAGGCTGCGAAGAATAAGGGTATGAAAAGTGCCTTTCTTCTTGAAATATGTTTGGTACAGAATCCAACAGATTCCTGGTGTGTGGATTCAGGTTGTACTAATCATATCTGCAATTCTTTGCAGGGGTTCCAGGAGACCAGAAAGTTGAATGAGGGAGAACTATTTCTTACTTTGGCTGATGGGAGCAGGATTCCGGTTGCAGCTGTTGGAGTGTATAATTTGTGTTTTAAGTCTAGAGTGTTAATATTGGAAGACTGTTTGTATGTACGTAATGTTCGTAGGAATTTAATTTCTGCAACTTACTTAGGTAAACATGGATATTGTGTTATCCTGAAAGACAATGTTGTAATAAAGAAGGATAAAATGTTTATCTGTTCTGGCAATATTGTGGATGGTCTTTATATTTTAACTCCTGACCTGCATGAATTATACAATTGTGAAATAGATAGTAGCTCTCATGTAAAATCATTAAAGAGAAAGTTTCCTTCTACTAGTGATGCATATCTATGACACTTGCGTTTGGGTCATATTAATTCAAATAAGATTCAAAGACTAATCAAAGATGGACTTTTACAGCCCATGGACTTTGATGGCTTTCCAGTTTGCGAATCTTGTTTGGAAGGTAAGATGACCAAACGACCTTTTAATGCAAAAGGTAGAAGAGCCCAAGAGTTGCTTGAATTAGTTCATACAGATGTATGTGGTCCTATGTCAACCCAAGCAAAAGGAGGTTATGAGTACTTCATCACGTTCACGGATGATTACTCAAGATATGGTTATGTGTACCTAATGAGACGGAAGTCCGAAGCCTTTGACAAGTTCAAAGAGTTTAGGGTTGAAGTTGAAAATCAATTGGGTAAACGCATAAAGGCCATTCGATCTGATCAAGGTGGTGAATACCTTCTAGGGGATTTCAAGGATTATCTAATTCAAAATGGGATTGTCTCCCAATTGACTGCACCAGGAACTCCCCAACAAAATGGTGTAGCAGAAAGAAGGAATAGGACTCTTTTGGAAATTGTTAGGTCTATGATGAGTTACTCAACTTTACCAGTTTCTTTTTGGGGATATGCACTAAAAACTGCTATGCATGTTTTGAATTTAGTTCCATCAAAATCTGTTCCCAACACACTTAAGGAATTGTGGAGTGGGCGCAAGCCTAGTACGAAATATCTCCACATTTGGGGATGTCCAGCACATGTGTTGAAAGGGAAGTCTGATAAGTTGGAAACTAAAACTGAAGTATGCATGTTTTTAGGGTATTCAAAAGAAACTAAGGGTTATTTATTCTATAATCATAAGGATAACAAAGTGTTTGTTAGCACCTATGCCAAATTTTTGGAAGATGATTATGTGAATAATTTTAATCCTAGAAGTAGAGTTGTCTTGGTTGAAATGAATGAACCTGTAGTTGAACAACCAGTGGATGAAACTAGGGATGATGTGGTTGTATTGGATACACCACAAGATATTACTCATGAGATGCCTAGTACACAGATGCCTCGTCATAGTGGGAGAATTATTCGGCCTCCTATGAGATTTAGAGGTTTAGAAGAAACTTATATAGCTATCTCAGAAGAGGCTGAATCGGATCCCTACACTTATCAAGAGGCAATTAATGATATAGATGCACACCATTGGGTCTTAACTATGAAATCTGAATTGGATTCTATGTATTCCAATCATGTATGGGATCTTGTAAAGGCGCCTAACGGCATTAAACCTGTTGGTTGTAAATGGGTTTATAAGAGGAAGAGAGGGATAGATGGAAAGGTTGAAACCTTTAAAGCAAGACTAGTGGCAAAAGGATATACACAAAAAGAAGGCATTGATTATGATGAAACTTTTTCGCCAGTAGTCATGCTTAAGTCTATCAGAATTCTCTTATCCATTGCTGCTCATTATGATTATGAGATTTGGGAAATGGATGTCAAGATTGCATTTCTTAATGGCAATCTTGAAGAAGAAATATACATGATGTAACTAGAAGGATTCATAGCAAAGAACCAAGAGCATATGGTATGCAAGTTGAATAGGTCCATTTATGGACTTAAACAAGCATTTAGGTCATGGAACATCAGATTTGATCAAGCAATCAAGTCATTTGGTTTTGAACAAAATCTTGATGAACCATGTGTGTACAAGAGACATCGAGACAAAGTAGTAATGTTCCTAGTGCTTTATGTTGATGATATTCTACTCATTGGGAATTATGTAGGGATAATGTAATCGGTTAAAGTTTGGTTGTCTAGCCAATTTGATATGAAGGACTTAGGTGAGGCTAACTTTATTCTAGGGATCAAGCTTTGGTGAGATTGCAAGAATAAGATGTTAGGCTTATCACAAGCTGAATATATAGATAAGGTTCTAGAACGGTTTAGCATGCAAAACTCCAAGAAAGGATTGCTTCCTTTTAGACATGGAGTTCCTATATCTGATGACCAAAGGCCTAAGACACAAGAAGAAGAAAATATGATGAGACAAGTTCTTTATGCTTCTGCAGTAGGAAGTCTCATGTATGCCATGCTTTGTATTAGACCAGACATTTGTTATTCAGTTGGCATGGTCAGCAGATATCAATCAAATCCAGGACCAAAACATTGGCAAGCTGTAAAGCATATTCTCAAGTATCTTAGGAGAACGAGAAATTATATGCTTGTTTACCATAGTGAGGATTTGATTCCCATTGGTTATACAGATTCAGATTTTCAATCGGATCTAGATTTCAAAAAATCCACTTCAGGATGTGTTTTCACCTTGGGAGGTGGAGCCATAAGTTGGAGGAGTGTTAAGCAATCTTGCATTGCGGACTCCACCATGGAAGCCGAGTACGTTGCTGCTTGTGAAGCGGCAAAGGAGGCTGTTTGGCTCAAGAAATTCCTTTCTGATCTTGGTGTTATAAGAATGGAGCAAGTTTCCATCACATTGTTTTGTGATAATAGTGGAGCGGTTGCACAATCCAAAGATCCAAGAAATCACAAGAAAGGAAAGCACATTGAGAGGAAATACCATATCATTCGAGACATTATTGCTCGTGGAGATGTTGTGGTGGCAAAGATTGAAAGTGCAAATAATCTAGCACATCCTTTTACCAAAACCTTGCCTCAAAGGACTTTCGAGTCACATTTGGAGGGAATGAGAGTTAGATTAATGCACAATAGTCTTTAGGGCAAGTGGGAGATTGTTAGGATATGTGCCCTTAAATCCTATTGTATGATGCTATGTATGACATTATGTATGACTTAATGTTGTGTTTAATAAAGTTGTTTATTTTATCTAAAATAATAGTAACATGAATATTTGGACATTATCATATAGTCCATGAGATGCATAGCATGTGATTTATGTGATTTAGTCACAGAAGATATAAATCACAAGTTCTTTGTAAACTCAGAATTTATAGTTCGTAGTCGGTGATGAAATTGGGCATTTCATCTGCGAAGACTATAACGTATCAACTAAGATGATTTGTCTTGATCATGGAAGTGGTGACTTCTAGTTGATATGTTGATATGTTTTAAGAGTTAAGACATATTGAACTGGACCGCTGTGAGATTTATTATTCTCCTAACGACTGTCAAATGAATAATAAATCTCACGACTTCTATTTGCATGAACTCTTAATCCTGAGAGAATAATGGAGTTGATCATGAAGTGTAGGTTGCTTTGATATATCAGGAGTGAGATCTAATGTAACGGTCAAAACCTCAGTATGTTGGGCAGCCACATTTAGTGTTGATGGAACATATATTCTCAAGAAGGAATTCATAGTCTCTTAATGGAGATACAAAATATTCCTTTGAGATAAGTTTAATGGGTTTGGTTATTCAGAGAGTTAGGCCTAACCACTTTGGTAAGAAATTACTAAAGTATATATTTATGAAATTGGATTTCATAAATATATGATGAATAACATTAAAGGATTAAACCGGGTACTCAAGGATAAAATATAGTAATTTACAAAGTGGCAGTCTATATTTATGACTTTGTATTACTACGAATATTTTATGAAGGGGTTGCGTGTAAAATAAAGTCTTGGGATATAATTTATTAATAAGACCTAGAGTGCAATTATATTTATATAGTGGTATTAAATATAATTAATGGTAACTTTGGACTTGTCAAGAGTTGACGGAAAAGCCCAAGGCCCATTGGAGCTAGTGTCTTATTGGTCTCTTTTGGTCCCACTCCAAGCCACACACTAAAGCCCAATTGGAAAGGCCCAATAGGCCGGCCCAATTAGATAATCAGTTAGTTATAAAGGGAGAAACATACAGAATTTTTGAATAATGCGATTTTAAGAAAAGAATCGTAGAGAAAAGAAAGAGTGCGAGACACACTTTTATTCTCCCTTTGGAAACTGATTGAGAGACCACACATCTTGGGCGTAAAGTGGAATTGGAGTGAAGATTAAAAGTTTTCCCAAGTGCTTCTAATCTTTGTTTTTGAATTTCTCCACACCAAGGTACGCTATCTTGTTCTTAAATTCTAAAATTTACATAATGCATGTTGTCAATCATGAATGAAATAGATCCTTATTTGTTGCTTCCGCTGTGTGTTTTGTATGAGATACAAAACCAGATTTTATCCAACACTAACCTACTGATTTTCCTTGCATTATCCATATATATATATATACAGTAGAAATTTCAATCCAAAAACCAGACCCTATTTTTTTCCAATGTTAGTCTTTTTTTTTTTTTTTTGAGTCGTATCATAATTTTTGTTTTTATATAGATTGTCAATGTTTGAATTTGAGTTTAAGTTGGACTTGTTAGAGAGATAGAGTTTCACTCCTTATTAAGTTTTGATTAAACAAAAATAATTTTATTTTAAAAAAATGATAATGATGATTTTGAGTTTAAGTTGGACTTGTTAGAGAAATAGAGTTTTACTCCTGGTTAAGTTTGAACTAAACAAAAATAATTTTATTTAAATAAAATGATAACTTTATTCAAATATAGTGCAAACACGGAAAATTGTGAGAGTTTCAGAGGCTTTAGTTTATATATATATATATATTTGGTTTTAATTGAGCGCATAAAGCATGTATCATGCAAATGCAACAACAAAGTCATTTTAATCAGTTATAAGCATATTCCACCCAAAAAATAAAATTTTTGTTAATAAGCATAAATTGATTTTTAAATGTATGGTAATTACAATAATACAGCCAAAAATAAAATTTTGGTCATTAATTCTCATGTTTTAGTAAATATAGGCACAAACAAAGTCTTTATATATATATATATATATATATATATATATATATAGGGTTAAGATGCAATATTATTAAAACTAGTGTTTAACCCGTGCAATGCACTGGATCATTTGAAATCTCATAAGTAGAAGAGAAATTTGGCTAATAAAATCAATTTTTAAAGAAAAAATTGTTGCAAACTATGTAAGATACGCTAGTTATCAATTTGTTTGTTTAATTAATCCAAAAAATTCCATAATTCCATTTACCAAGAAATTATTATTACTATACATTCTAAAGACTCTTAGTCATCACAACCCAAACTTTGGTGGTATTTACAAAGGATCCTGACAAATTATATTGAAATAAAACAAACATAACTTTTCACTATACAACTAGCCCAACCAAAAATCTTAAATCAAAACCAACCCAACCAATATACTCAAAACTAACTCATATTTTTTAGTTCGTAACCAAATCAAAGAAAAAAAATAAAAAAATAAAAGAAAAAACTGTAACATTCAATTTCAACTGAAGAAAATGCTACTTGTGGACATCATCAACTGGTGTTGAAGATCCGGATGGATGCATTTTGCCAGCAGCAAAACTATACCTATTCACCAAAATGACTCAATATAGTATCATTTACATATCCAATAATCTAATCAGCTTATGTAGATAGCCGAACACACATAATTTAAAATAATGGTCAGCCTAGCAGGTAAATTTACTTTGTACTCAAACCTCAACACATCATACTTCTCACTTTTCAGCAATAGAACAAAAGGGGAAATTGTATTTATTTTAATCATTTGATCCTGCTGTTAAAAATGACAGCAAATAAAGTGTCAAAGAGAAAATATAATAAATATGTACGATAGAAATACAACTTCATATTTTGATCTTTGGTGGTATTTACGGAGGAGCCTAACAAATTACATTGAAATAAAACAGACATGCCTTTTCACTATACAACTAACCCAACCAAAAAACTTAATAAAAAACTAACTCATATTTCTTAGTTGATAACCAAATCAAAGGAAAAAAATAATGTAACATTCTCTGTTTATCTATCAAAAAAAAAAAAAAAAAAAATGCTGCTTATTGAGGTAATAGACTCCCTTGAGATCCTAAAATGGCAAATTTTAATCAAATCAGCGCAAGTGAAACTGACTGGGCATCATCAACTGGTGTTGAAGACCCGGATGGATGCATTTTGCCAGCAGCAAAATGGTACCTATTCATCAAAATGACTTAATATAGCATCAGAACAAAAGGGGAAAATGTATTTATTTTAATCATTTGATCATGCTGTTAAAGATGACAGCAAATCAAGTATCAAAGAGAAAATATAATAAAATTGTACAATGGAAATACAACTTCACATTTTGAGATACACTTTCAAAACTACATTATATATTTCCGGTTGAATGAAAACTATCTAGATCAATAGTTTTTTTTTTTTTTTTGTTGCTAAGATAGTTTTATAGAATTATAATCTAGCATTAAATTAAAGTTTATTCTAGATTTTCCACCTTATCAATTTCATATTTTTTTTTCTTTATTTTAACTCAATAAGAAACTTTGGAAGTGTACTACCTTACATAGGCCTAAAGCAAATTTAAGAGAAGCCAGGCCAGATAGATATTTTGTAAATTTCCAAAGCTACTATCTTTCAAGTTAAAAACATGAGTTTCATTTTGATCATTGAAGAAAATGCAATTTCTTTTTTACCAAATAAACTCTTCAGTCGAAATCGATAAACAACAATCATTACCCAATCCACCATTCTTATTGATTTGTATAACAAAAAAAGTAAATCGCAAATCACCCAAGTTTTTTTCCAACTCCCATTAAAAAATCTCATCAGATTAATATGGAATTAAAAAGGGTTGAACTCAAATGGATAAGAATGATAGTTAGGCTATCCTAACCTGTCAGCTTTATTTAGCAATGTTTCTTTGAGAACACTTGGTGAATGTTATAAATCTGTCTAAATAGAGGTAATTCAAAAAATAAATACATAATGGATAGAAAGGAAATGCAGTGGTGAGAAGTTTTAGAAAATATGAGTATGCTGACCTTTAATTAATAATGTTGCAAAGAAGAGATGATGCAGAGCAGCAAATAATATGGCAACCGCAGTAACTTAACAGTACATTTAGTTTACTCTTCTAAAAAAAAAATAACAATTCAAAGAAATACATAAAGATTCATAGAGTAAGGTAGTATATCCATTTGTTTGTCTTGCTTGTAAGAGTATGTTATTTATAAAATAGATTGAAATACATTAGGCTTCAAATTTTTTTCTTCTTTTATGACCAGGTCTTCCGTCTTCAGTAGTTATAGGAGCAGTTAATTCAGGTCTTCATGAGATTTGAACTTACCAAGTGAGACATCACCCCACTTGCATGCGTTAATTGGGGGGTTTCCTATTCAGTAAAGATACTCTATTTCTTTTTAATGGATTAATAATTTACTTCAGCAGTTTGCACCCAATATATGTCACCTATCAAATTTCCATTCTATGATCAATATGAATGATGCAAGGAGTATGAAAACAATTTTATTTTATTTTTAAGTCAATCATATTCTTACTAATGGTAATTTTTAAATCCCTTTTCCCCCACTTGGTGCTAACTCCTAGGATTTTTTTTTTTTTTTGGTTCTTTATTTTGTTTCTTGTAGTTTTCTTTCATTTTATGCTAAATTAATGAATCAAGTAATAAATTTGTAATGACTATCAGTACTTTGATGTGAGGATCATCTTCACAACTGATAAATCCATACTTATACAGATGATGGCCAACCAAACTTCACATCCATGTTAAGTTAGTATACTTGCTGCTGACTGTAGAACTGATAAATCTTGCCCTACCTTGACGTATGAGTTACACAAAACTAAAGTCAGAAGCTAAAACATTGCAGATATATCCTTATACTTAAATACCTAGAGGTTCTACCTTATTTTAGACCCAAGATATATTACAATTGTTTGTATTTATCCTAGAACTGTTAAGAACTTCCAAACTTAAAATCAGAATTGATTTGTTGATCTACCATTCTACAGTTACTTTCCGCTTTTCTTAATATTCACTCTACTCTATGTGTGTTTTTATGGGGGGGGGGGGGGCAAAAGTGCCAAGGCATCTAGGTTTAATGGGGTTTTTATTTTTGTGAGGGACAAAAGTGCCATATCCTCCCTTTTTTTATTTTTATTTTTTTTATACGTGGGCTAAAAACAACAATATAACCTAAGTTAAAAAAAAAAAAAAAAAGTCTGACAGTAATTTTAGGACTAATGCTTTACGGTTGTCTATCCATGCTTGTTTATAAAATTTAAAACTATTAGCAAAATATATTAGAAAACAAACATAGACCAAGTATCATATAAACTGATAAGGAACTACATTAGCACAATTTTTCAACAAAGCACAGAAGTGTACAAAAATAAAGAAAGTATTAAAGGGGTGACATTTCAGAAAATTTCCACAAAAAAGTGAAATTGATTAGAAAGCATAGTGAACAAAAATTTGAAGAGATTTCCAACCTTCTATGAGGCTGCTGGAAATAGGATAAAAAAAATTAAATCAGTTCCTACATTCTATTATTAAAAAAAAAAAAGATAAAAATATATATCAATAGAGGCATATATCAATAAAGAAATAATAATGAAATAAAATATCAAAAACAAAAACAACAAAGGCTGTATTCTCCAAACATTTAGATTTTAAACCATCCATGTTACAAATATGACTATTAAAATCAAGGGTTGTTGCCATTTGGAAGGTAATTAACAGTTCAATGTTTTCTTTTTCTTTTGAGAACGAATTAACAAAACATAGATCTGCACAAAGCATAAATTAATTCAAATTTTAGGGGTCAACCAAAAAAAACACAAACATGGTAAAAGACTGCCAAACAAAAACAAAATTTAATCAATACAACAATCGAACAATCAGAACTCAAAAAATTGTAAAAATAAATCAAAAATTAAAGAAAAACTTTAAATATATACTACAAATATATTAATGTTCACTCAGTGAAAGATCCCTATATCAACTATATTTTGTTGATATTGTGAATTTTGTTACTGTGAATCTATTTTTATTGTATTTTAGAGATTTGAATTACAAAATTATAAAACTAAGTTTTGATGATTCTATATCTAATATAATTGCCCCCAAAATTGAGTAAATTAGTTGACTCCTAGATTTCTTTTAAATAAATAAACAAACCAGAATATTATTTAATTGAATCAAAAGAACAAAAATCTTTCATCCTAGAAAATAATTTCGAATTTACTCCACATATACTCACTCTACAATTTAGAATCATTTCAGAAACAGCATACAAAATGTCATAAAACTAATCTAAAATAGATAAAAATTGAATAGAACAATGTTAACAATTAGTCATATACAATAGAAAATTTTAAGAACGTGGGTAACACAATTATTTTTTCCTATAATTTTAACACAATATGAGATCAAAACATATATAAAAGGTAAAAACAAAAAGACATAAAGAAACTATAATTGTAGCAATGACAAATTGACAATCAAAATCAAATTAAAAATATCAAACTTCTTCAATTTCCCTCTTGGTCTCTATAGGAAGGAGAACTCTGTTTTTCTTTCCTCTAAATGGTATTTTAGAGAGTAGTTTATGAGAAAAAATGTAACAAAGGAAGACTAAAATAAAGCATAACACTAATCTTCCATATGCTTCTACCAGTTTTATAGTAGTATTCCCCCATGTATAATTATTTCTATTATGCTTCGAAGTATTAATGATGTCTCACCTATACTTTCCCATGCAAATGCCCATCCATTACAGTAATGATTCCAATTTTCTTAAAGTTCATACTAATAAAATAACTTGTAGCCAAGCAAACTGCCTATTTGGCTAATCTCACCTCATGTATTGACAGCCACAAATATCCTACACTAATTCAAGCAAATCTAAAATAAAAACCATATAAATTTTAAAAGGAAGAAATCTAATATTAAGTAAATCAATTCAAGTAATATCAATTAGTCAATAAATTTCTTCATAAGAGATTCAAGAAGCATGAAGTAATTCTACTATTAAAAAAAAAAGAAAAAAAGAATAGCCATTAAGGCATATTGCAGGAGCAGAGTTTAACTTGATAAGCATTATGTTGTAATGCAACTCATATCCTAACAACCCACTCAACCAAACTTTAAATCAAATAAAAATTTAATCAAGCCCTTAACAAAGTAATGGAGAAACAGAGACATAAAAAAAAAAAATTATAGATTCAAAAAAGCAAACAAAAACTGGAAGCTGCCTTCTTTTTAGTACAAAAGGCCATTTAGACTCAGAAGGGGATAAAAGAAAATATTTGATTATAGAATTTTGGAACAGAAAGTTGAGGAAAATAAATGTAAAGAAGTAGGATAGGGGCTACATTGCATATTTAAATTTTTTAAAAGAAAATAAAAATGAGACCAAATAACTTGGGAACCAAAAAATAGGATCAAGTTTGTTGCACACATACTAAAGTTTATAACAATAACAGAACTATCAAAAGTATACTATGATTAGAATCCCTAAATATAATTATAATTTAAAAAAAACAGTTGAAGAAGCATATTAAAGAACCAAACAGATATGAAAAATGCAATTGCAAGAAAATAATCACTTCACATAAACCATGCATGTCACTTAAAGAATCTGTCTCATAAATATGGTCATTAACAAACTCTTCATGGAAAACAAAAAATAACCTTGAGCGAATATTCAAAATTCCACAATTTCACTCCCCCTTACAAATAACAGAACAGGTAAGAGAGAAATCAAAAAACCCAAAAATTATAATGATATTATTAAGTTTAAAAGATAACCAACCATTAAAATTTAGGTAGGATTTGACATTCTAGAAATTGTATTTCAAAGAGTTACTATTGTGAAACCTACAGTTGGTACACTCCTCCATGGATTTCAATAAAAAAAATACATTTGAGCAGTTCACATCCTAGAACTTCTAAGAACACTTGCTAAGTTTTTCATATAACAAAAAAAATATACATCAAATTGAATCTCACATCAAATATTCACCTTTTAAATTGCTACGCCAACCATTTACAAATTATTTTACTGAAAAATTACAGTATATATTTAATTTGATGCACTAACTCTAGAAACTTAATATAATCTCTTACTTTGGCATAAAAAATTCAGCAATTCAAATATTTTAGTTGACTATAATAAATAAATTGTATTTGTAAAGAACAGGTTATTGTGTAGGAGAAGATGAAGAGTTTATTGCGAGGTGACACTGTTTCAATCTCTACTACCGAAACAAACAGCCCTAAACAAAATTATGTTCTTTTGAGTATTCGGGTTAATCTCCATATTTATAACCAAATTATTCATTTCCATTAAAATTTGATTTTAAACAACCATAGTATAACTGCTCAGATTTTAAAGTCCTACAATAGAAGGTAAGATCCAATTCATGTCTAGTGCTCTACAGGTGCATGATCTGTGCAAAACATCTTGCTTAGCTCCACTATTCATAAGATTTTAGTTTCAAGTTTAACACTTTTACTATTGCTTTGGTATTAGCTTATGGATTTTTGGTTTTCTTTCTTGGCTGTGGTGAGCATTTTTGTATACCTAACTATTCTTAGTGAAACTACAAAGAGGACAGTCCATATAATTGCAGCCATTATTTCCAATTGCTCAAAAAAAAGAAGAAGAAAGCATAGCAATTTTAAATTGCAGCAGAGAAAGATGAAAGAAATACTGCAAACAAAGCCTAAGAAAACATTGAAAATATGGGTTGAATTGTAAAAAGTAATGTAGCAGTTCAGTGAAAATTTAAATTTGAAAAATGAAGGTTTGGACCACGACTAATCAAACCTTGATGCTGCATTTGTTAGTGGTTCATGTACAGCCCAGAATTCAGATAGATACAAAATCTATTAATAAGTGATCAATAAAATGGAACATGGTGACTTATCAAAAAAGAATAAAATAGAACATAGCGGTTATAATGAATAGTAGTTCATGTGTGGGAATTACTAAATTTTTTCACAAAACATAAATCATGCATTTTCAACACTTTCAAAATAATCACTAATAGAACTCAAAACCCTTAAAAGCAAGCCAATGTAATCATTGAGTTAGACTAAATTGGAAACCTCACAAACACAGAAATAAACCAACCTGATTACAAAGCATAGCAGGAAAAAAAAAAAAAAAAAATCAAAGAGAACTCTAACTATCTATTTGGCTATCAGAAGAAGGTTAAAAAAAATTAATGAAATCATAATAGTGTTTTAGGTCAATTGAATCCAGAACAAAAACCAATTCAAACTTGAGTCTACTCACACATAGATATGAAAAAACATGTTGATCTACCTTAAAATTAGCACTTGAATCAAAATATTCACTTACAAATCAACAACTTTGAGTACAACACTACTTATTTAATAGGAAGAACAGCAATCTGAGCCTATATGCAAAAATTAGTCAAATTAAGACCTAACAAACAATTCAGCAAATTTAGACCTAACAAATTGCATTCCAATTAGTCTTACATTTGGGAGGAAAAAAAATGACAGTAATAAATTGCAATTTCAAACACAACATATCAAATTTTAATGGAATTTCATTTAACATATATAATGTAACACCAAAAGAACACTTGCAGTTATAACCAAATTAATAAATTCCATAAATATATCCATGAATACAAAATGTTGACCAACAACTTTGATGGCCCCAAAACTTAAATTATGCATTTTGATTGAACAATATACTAAGACAACAAATAATCAAGTGAAGATTATGAAATACAATGCCTAAAAATGAGTGTAAATATTAAAGTATGAAAATGCAGAACTAAAATAGGCAGGAAAATTTTCTAACATGTTCCCAATGTTCTTGAAGTTTTATCAAGGTCTTTGTTTTAATAAGTCAGGTAAAATAACATAGACCAAAGTCTGAAATTCACTATAGCAAAAACTTAAGTGCAAAATCTGCTTTACTTGGCAGTATTAAGCAATGACCATTCACCAATTTTAACACAAGCATAAAGATTGATGCAATAATCTAAATATATAAAAATTGCGTAGAATTTTGTTAACTACTGTAATTAGCCATATGCAATAGAACCCAACATTTGCAAATCAGAGGGCATAGAACCAAAGTTTTATTAATCTGATTTATGGATTTAACAACATATAAAACCATTTAAAAAAAAAAAACCAATTACAACAAAACTTAAATCTCACCATGAAAACATAACCGAACTAACAAAAACAAAAAAAACAAAAATTGAACATGCATAACAGAATGAAGAACACATTCATCACAGGAAAAACGACATCAAAAGGGCCTAAAAAAAAATGGAACATAATAATAATAACAAAAGCGAATATATTGAATTGAACAAAAACAAATTTTAATTAACACAACAATCGAGCAAACAGAACTCAAGAAATTGAAAAAAAAAATCGAAAATTAAGAAAAAAGGTAGTAGATTGACATCAATGAAGCAAAAATGCATTTTAATATTCAATACCTCCTTATTCTCTATGTTTTAGGGTTTAGTTTTTAAAATCAGAGCAACTACAAACGAAAAACTTTAAATATATACTGTAAAAACCTTAACAACAATGGTAGAGAAGAGACATGGGAAACAAAAATATAAAAAAAAGGGGAAAATATTTCAACAAAAAATTTAAAAAATATATAAATGAAATGACAAAACTTTATTTTTTTGGCAACACATATATCCATGTTCTTCAACACCAAATCGATTTTAGTTTGAGAGCAATCATCAATAAATCTACACTCTACAGTAATTTTCAAAACCCTAGAAATAGTAATTGAATAGAAAACCAAAAAGGGGGAAAAATGCCTACCTTATGAATTGTCTGTAGTTGAAGAGCAGAGACGGCATAGCTTCTAAATTATCTGTTGTTACAGAGGATGAACAAAGATTTTTAGTTTTCATTATTACAAAGAAGGAACAGAGGTTTTCACTGTTGTAGAGGTTTTTTTTTTTTTTTTTTTTTTTTTTTTTTTTTTTTGATGGGTTGGAACACGCTAGCCCGATCTGTGTGTATATGAAGGTGCAGTGAATCGCAAATTTGAGTCTGAATTTTGATCGTGAAATATAGTTTGGGTTTTAGGGTTTGCGTTTTTTTTTTTTTTTTGGGATAAGCGGGTTGGTGTTTGAAAGTGAGCCTCTCAAACGCACCGCACGGTTTTTTAAAGAATAAATTGTATATATGGTAGTATTTTAAGCTGCCTTTTTTCCTAACGTGGCAGCACCTCCTTAAAAGCTTCTGCTTTTATATATAGTATTAGATATAAAGCAAAAAGTATGAATTGCATAAGACCCACATGATCCACATTAACCAAAGACAGTAAGAAAATTGGGCACTCCTGCACCTGATCTAGGCATTGATTTGAGAGAGAACATAATTAATTATAATTAGTCGTTAACCCGTGCAATGCACGAAATGTTGTAAATTTTCACTTATAAAAGTTACAACTTAAGAGAAAAAAAAAGTACAAATACCAATAGTGATAACTCAAACACCAATAATGTTATATAGTCTCAACCTTTAGATGAATAAAATGGCTTTGTTAGAGAGTGAAGACAAATAAATGTACAGAACATTAAGTAAAGGTTGCTTAAGTCATTTGACTTAAATAGTAGTATTATTTATAAAGAAAAAAAAAATCCTTTGAACATTTTTAAGCCGATAAATAAAACAAACTCTCACGCACACAAATGAGAGAAATTTGAAAAGAATAGATTTTTAAATATCAAAATGTAAAAAAAGAATAAAATGTACCAGTTGAAAGGGAAAAGAGTGTTAATTGAAAAAAAATGAAAAATGGATTATATATATCATAAAAAACAGAGAAAGTTGTTTATAATTTATAAACCACCCTAATTCAAATATTAAGGCAATGTGCTAACTTTGGCAATCATGCATTGGATTGTGATGCCCTCATTATCTATCTTCTCTTTTCCTTCCCCCTTCAAGTTTTTTTTTAATAATATTTAAGAAAAGAATTTTGTATAATTTAAAAGTTACCAATTAACAATTCAACTTTGTTTGAAACTTAAACTTTACTAAAGCTGTTAGTAATCCAAATCCCGAAACCAACAATTCAATTTTTTTTTATTTAATTTTTAATAAAGCGTTATACAAAGAATACAAACTGAATTTGGAAATTATCACAAAAATTCAACCATAAAGCTAAATATATGAGTATTTAGTTTCCAAAGTCCTTTGTTCCATTGTTTTGTTTGGGAAGTATCACAAGAGATTAGATTGTACCTCATACGTTCAAAATAGTTCATATACCTTAATTGGTGTTGTAAAAGGATTTTACTATAATCACACTCCAAAGAATATTAATTTATAGAAAAAGAGAGGCAAAATTTCAGTCACGAAGGTATATTATTTCATTAGTTGCTGCACAAAACATGATAGTACAAGAGAAAAACACAATTATCTTATGTCAAACTTCCTATGCAGCTTTGACTGCTTGATTATTCATACCAAGATTGGAAAAAAACCGGTTCTAAAGATTATATTGAAATTAATTAATATAAGTCACCACCTTCAAATTCAATAATACTGTAAAGAAGTTATGATTTACGTTACAAAAACTCACCATAAAGTAACCACTATGTATTATTTTGCTCGACCAATTTCCTTCTTTGTGGCGCCATTAGTGAGAAGCAAATTTCTTCAAGCATGTTTAGCCGTTTAAGGTTTCTCGCAGGAGAGAGAATGAAAGCCGTATGTTTAGCCATTGGAAGAGAAAGATCAAGTGTTGATTTTGGAGAGAGAGAGTTTTAGTTTTATTTTTTATTTTTTAACATTACTGATGTGGCAAGCTCTTAGAAAGTCAAAAAACAAAATCAAAGGCATATATATAGATATAGTAAAGGTATTCAAATTTAAAAAGGAAAACAAAGATGGCTTGTGTAAGTTAGCCTGTGGATTGGGAATGGGCAAACAAAGACAACTTGCATTGGGAAGAGTTTTGGGGTTCTATGTTTTAGCAGTAGTGTTTTTTTTTCATAATAATTATTATTATGTGGTAAAAATAATAACAATAATGATGTGGAGGTCAATAAAAATTCAAAGATTTCGGTTATATATGTGTGGGGGGGGGGGGGGGGGGGGGGGGGGGGGGGGAGTAGGAGAATCCCCGTCCAGGCCTTAAGCCTAATAATGAACTGGGCCTAGCCTACACTCTTAAAGGGAACCCTAGAGGGCAATGGGCTGTGAGAAAAAGGAAGCTGAACCATCCCTTATACCTAAAAGGGAAAATAACAAGAGAAAATGGTTCCCGAGGAAAAGGTAAGAGACTAACCTTACTTGAAGCAAGGTGCACAGATGATCCACATGTAATTCCCAGATGGTGCCCAAGACCACGGGAAACTTCTAGAACACGCAAAAAGGTTGAATATTTTTATCTCCGCATTAATGAGGGAGTCCTTACCTAACCTCTGCCACATTAAATACATATGAGACAGCCTGAATAGTAAAAATATCCCCCCAAAAGTTAGAGTTCAAAGATAAGGGAGGGGAGGAAACCGATAAAGTAAGAAAAATATCCCTGAGAGTTACGCTGGCAACAGAATAGTTGTAGGGATGAGAATGAGAAGTGTTCCTATAAATAATGAGGAAGAAGCTGAAAGGAAAAGAAAGTGAACAACCTTGGAGAGAGAGAGAATATATATATCACCACGAGGACAAGAGAGGAACCAAGATGTAATACTTGAAATACAATTGTAATATATGTTTTCAACGAAATCAGCTGTTTGAGATTCCCATTGTGGAGAGTTTATTCTTAGTCATTCAATTATAAGTAGATTGTGCAGGACTTTTTAAACAGTAATTCGCAGAGGACCTCAGGGCCAGTTTTTGTCTGCCCATAATTGGCACCATTTATGGGAAACTCTACTAAGCAGTAAGCTTGAGAGTTGGTTTACTTTTTATGGTGAATCGATCTCGGAGCGGTCTAGTCCATTTAGAACGACCAAGCATCTCAAAAGAATCCGTTCATGTGGATTGATGTGTAAGATTTGAAGTTCATAAGAAAGCCCCATGGCCACCTAGTCCATATCCTTAAAGAGAGCAGTCTGCTATTAATACGAAAGGTCCTTCAAATTTTAGCAGGAAGAGGAAAATGGAAAGGCCAATGGAGCAAGTAGCAGTGGTGCGGAGGGAAACGAAGAGGGATAAGGAGCTACTTCATCGTAAAGGTGAAGAACTTCATCATCGAAGAGGTCCGAGTCCAGCGCCCAGTCATTCCCGAGGAGATGAGCGTGTGGAGGGTGAAAGGACTAAGAAAAGGGATAGGAGAACAACCCATCCCCACAAAGAGCGAGAACCATCTCCCCATAGGAAAAGAACGGTCAACCCACCCCCTAGGAAGAATAGAAGGTAAGAGAAAGACAGGGAAAGGCTTAAAAGCCCAGTTCATTAGTGCACGATGGTCCCTCACTCTCGAGTCCTAGTGACACTGCCAGTCTCAGGAGATAATGCTATGAGTAAACCTTTACAACAAATATCTCAATCTCTTTTGTCTGAGGAGATCGAGAAAACTGATATTCCATGCAGGTTTACAAGGCCAAACTTCATAATATATGATGGCAAAGACGAACCCTGTGGAACATGTCAATCATTATAACCCCGTGGATCCAAATTTTATTTGTCATCGGCGTAATGTGTCTACCAAAGAAGCAGAAACCTCGTAGGTCAATGGATATACACGCTGGGATAGTAAAAGAAGAGGTGGACAAACTCAAAGAAGCTGTGGCAATTATTGAGGTCTATTATCCCGAGTGGTTAGCTAACATGGTAATAGTGACAAAGAAGAATGGAAAGTGGTGAGTGTGTGTAGATTTTACAGATCTAAACAAGGCATGTCCAAAAGATCCTTTTTTGTGCCCAAAATAGACCAACATGTTGATGCAACTTTTGAGCACCCTAGAATGAGTTTTCTCGGTTCTTTTCAGGAGTATCATCAAATAGCTTTGGCCCTTAAAAACCAAGAGAAGACCTCTTTCATTACCCCTACAAGTAATTTTCATTACAAAATCATGCCATTCGAGTTGAAAAATGTGGGGTCCACCTATCATAGAGTGGTTGCCAAGATGTTCAAAGAGCAGTTAGGGAAGAATATGGAGGCTTATATAGATGACATTATGGTAAAGAGTAAGGCCCTGGAGGATCACCTCACAGATCTCGCGGAAACCTTTGAGACAATGTGAAAGCACCATTTGAAATTGAATGCTTCTAAGTGTGCCTTTGGAGTAAGCTCGAGGAAGTTTTTAGGGGTATTTGGTAACTCACTGAGGTATTGAAGTAAACCCAGATTAGATTGTAGCCTTGCAAAATTTGATGTCTCCGAGGAACCCTAAAAAGGTCCAACGGTTTACTAGGATGACTGCGACTCTTAATCGGTTCATTTCACAATCTGGGGATAAGTGTTGGAATTTTTTCTAGTTGCTAAAAAAATAGAAGGACTTTCAATGGATAGATGAGTGCCAACAAGCATTTGATGAGCTTAAATTGTACTTATCTCAGGCTTCTATCTTGTCAAGACCGATTCCCAGAGAAACATTGTATATGTACCTAGCCGTGACGGATCATGCGGTAAGTGTGGTCTTGTTAAGGTTGGACCAAGGAGTTCAAAAGCTAATCTTTTATATCAATAAAACACTTGTGGAAGTTGAAAAACATTACTTGCCCTTGGAGAAAGCTACACTCGTAATAACCCATATTGTACGGAAGTTACCCTATTACTTTCAAGCTCATACAATAGTTGCGTTAACCAAGCATCCTTTGCAGGCATTATTGAGAAGGTTTAACTTCAAGGGAAAAATAGCCAAGTGGGGGGCTTCTCTAGGATCTTTTGATATTCAATATAGGCCCCGTTCCTCCATCAAAGGTCAAGTTTTGGCAGATTTCGTGGGAGAATTCACTCCCAGGCATTTTGAAATTATGCAAGTAGAGGGAAACAAGGTAGCAAGACCCTGGGAAAGAATGTGACAAGTGTATGTAGATGGGTGTCAAATTGCCGAGGAGTAGAAGTGGGTATCATATTGATCTCTCCGGAAGGAATCGGAGTGAAGAAGTCATTCATGTTGGGCTTCCTAGTGTCAAATAATGAAGCAAAATACGAAGCTTTCCCCGCGGGGCTAAAGGCATCTAGATAAGTAGGGGCAGGCCGAGTGCGGTTACATTATGATTCTTGGCTAATTATTAGTCAGATTTCTGGTGAGTTTGAAGCTAAGAATCAAAGAATGATGAACTACTTAAAAGAGGTCAAAATACTAAAGCATCAATTTAAGAAGTTGGAGATCTTACAAATCTCTCGGGAGCAATAATAGTCGTGTTGATTCCCTAGCTACTTTAGCTTCCTCAGTGGCAGATCCGCTTCCGAGGATTGTGTCAATTAAGCTTTTACTTTTTTCTAGTGTTATTCCTTCTAATAAAGACTTAATCTTAAGTATAAATCTATCCATAAGTTGGATGGTTACTATTGTAGCCTACCTCTGAAACAGGACTTTGCCTAAGGATAGGAAAGAGGTTTAGTGGGTTGGACGTAGGTTTTTGCAGTATTGGGTGTTTGAAGAAGGGAAGTTATACAAAAGGTTATATTCAGGGCCCTATTTGCTGTGTGATAGGCCATAAATGTGTAGACACCTTGTGATGAATTAGCTAAGTTATTAATTAATCAAGTTAACATGCAAATTGCGTGGTAGCACAAACAAATCACCAATAAACTAAAGTATGCAGTGGAAATTAAATTGACACGGTGATTTGTTTACGAATGGAGAAAACCTACACGGCAAAAACCCAATCGGGTGATTTAAGATCACCACTCCCGAAACTCCACTATTATCATAACAAGCGGTTACAAGTAAAGGAATTCCAGTACCTTACCAACTTACAGTTGAACCCTTACCCCAATACCCAATTAGACTTGTTCTGTAGTGACAATTTCTCCTTTTGATGCACGGCTCCCAGTATGTGACTAACCAATTACGCAGATCTCAGTACGCGACTTCAATTCACCAACTAGAGAGAGTGGTTGGCTACAAAGTTCTTCAATTCATCCACACGATGAAGATCAAGAAGATGTTTGGTTACAAAACCCTATGGTGCACATTACACAGCAACTTTTTCATAAGAAAGATGAACTAGGGCATGAACTTTGTCTTTGATCACAAATTGCTTGAACAAGGATTTCTCAATGCTTGTGCAACTTGTGTACTTTGACGGCCCTTAAAATAATCATTTTATATGTCTAAGGTTAGAAGAAAAGAAGTCCCAAAGACACAAGTACGGATTGGAATCAAAACAGAACTTAGAATCTGTTTTCCTTAAATCTTGATAGATAGAGGTGTCGAGGAGCTGTCAAGCAGCTGTCGAGCTTCGGGGCTGAAACAGCTTCTTAAAGCTCAATAGATGCAAGTGTCGAGCCTAGGTGTCGAGCTTTAATAACTTGCACTTTCCAGCTTATTTCATGGACAGACTTGATGACTTTAACACTTGATCTTGAAACACAGTTTCCTGAAGCATTAAACACATCCTAAATCTGCCCAATTACAAGTAAAGTGTGTTTTGTCAAAGGATAAACCAATTACATAAAATAATGACATATGTTCAAGACAACTTGAACCACATATGTCCTAACAATCTCTCCTTTTAGCAATCCGTGACAAAACCACTACAAACAAATGAAGATATGAGAGAAGTCATAAATCACTCAACTCATATTCACTTGTTGAAAACAATAAAATCTATATTAACACAAACTCTTGAAAAATTTTGCAAGAAAAGAGTTTATGGCAAGTAGACTTTGACAACCTGTATTTCTGAAACACTTCTAAACAAAACACATCAAGGCATCTTTGTGTGAAGCAGAAATAATAGATTGCATACAAGTATAAGAAGCATGTGTATAAAGACAGAAAAGAAACAATACATGAAGAGGTAGGTGAAAGAAACATACATCAACATATATATATATATATATATATATAATAAATAAATAAGCACAATGTATGTAAAATTGGTCACAAGATCGGGGTACATGAACAATGTATCTCTAAAAGGAAGAAAAGAAAAGAAATACATGTAATCCTCACTACATCCCTCATAGCAACACTCCTCCTATCAAAAATGTACTCCCCCTAACAAAAATGTCCTATACAAGCTCTCTCCCTAAGAATGACTACTCTCATAACCCAAAACTACTCCCCCTTTTTGTCATGAGTGACAAAGGATATAGTGTCAAGTAGACATCTCCATCATCATCATCCGAAGCATCATCATCATCACCATCATCATCCTTAGTCTCAGAAGCCATATGAGGAGGTGGAGGAGTAGCCTCAGAAGCAAAGCCGCCCAAGGTCGCCTGTCGCCTGGCAATGCGACCAACACGAACGTTCACCTGATACAACTCCGTAGAGAGCGTATCGAGGCGAGCATCCATGCTCTGAAGCTGTGCCATGATGTCTCCAAGTGACACATCGCTCGAGGAAGAGGAAGGAGCAGATACGGCTCGTGCAGATCGAGATGGAGCTAGACGGGAGGAAGGAGTTGCTGAATCCGTCTATCTCGACCTAAACTGCACCTCACTACATTTTACGGTAGCAGCGTCTATGACAGCTATGACATGGAAGGGGTCAGACGAAGAAAACGAGATGGAGAAGTGGCGTAGAATCCTCGTGATAGCAGAAGGAAAGATGAGCTTATCAAGGGTAGCTGTATCCCTATAAACATCTATAATAGAGAAGATGAAGTGTGAAGGAAAGTCTATAGTGAGGTGCTCTAAAAGAAACAACAAAAACTGAGCACGAGGATCTGTGATGGAGTTGTAGTGGGAGAGAGGGTGCAAAACAAAAATCATCACCATGTTCAGGAAACGAGGACCTTTAGCAAAAGGCCTATATGGTGTGAACTGACGCTCACCCAAATCAGAGGGGTGTTCACAAAAAGTTGACATCATCTCATCTTTGGACACAGTCCATAGACGCTCACAACTGGGGTAGTCAGGATGATCAACCCTCAGAACATAAAGCACCTCGGAGACCAACTCCGGAGTGACTACAATACGTGTACCTCGAAGGCGAGTATGAAAGAGAGGTACTAAAGAATCAATTCCATGCATGTTGGAGTAAAACTCATGTATCAGCGGGGAAAGACAAGTGATCGGGACGTCACACAGTGACTCCCAACCCTGACTGTGAATGACATCGGGTAGGTCGATGTCGGCAAAGTCTGCCAGAATAACTTGGCGTTTCGAATGAACACCTCGTTTAGAAAAGTTCTCTGAGAAGTCCTGCTGTGCTTTCTTATCACGGAACCGAACAGAAGAAAGAGTAGGATTATAAGATGAAGAGCCCCTAGAACGAAGAGGGTTCTAGGATGGAATGGATTTACGTTTTGGTGCCATAGACACTACTAACGCAAACAGAAAGAGACAGAGAAAGAAGAAAACAAACAGAAAAGTCCCAAAATAGTTCAATATATGACAAGTATATTGAAAAGAAAGAACGTATGCATGAGAAATGCATGAACATGTAACATGCAACATGACAAACATCAAGGGCTCAGCCTAATCCAATCCTACCAGCACACAAAAAGATTGCACACATCTAAATGCATGAAAATATTGTTAGAATGCTAATGTAATGCAATGCATTTAGTTTTAAGATCAAATCTTCAAAAACCATCCCAAAACTTTAACAAAAACTTAACAAATTTGAAAAACCCCAAAATTTTCAAAAAATTCCAAAACCTAGGTTTCAAAGCATGAAATGCATGTAGAATGAGAGATAAGAAGCTTACCAAGAGATAAAAAACTTGAAAGAAAGTTGAAGAAACCTTTGGGAAGAGGTTTGGAGTGAGTGAGAGAGGTTTGGAAGAGAGAACACAAAAGTATCGAGAGAGAGATCGAGAGAATAAGAAAAGAAATCACGCTGAACATATATATAGAAGTTCAGTAATTCTCGACAGATGCAAGTATCGAGAGGTATCAAGCCATCTGTCGAGGAAGGTATTGAGAAAAATAGCATCAACAGATACAGCTATCAAGGATGTGTCGAGAATGAAGGATCAAATACCAAAAGAATCTCGATCGATCCACAAGCTGTCGAGAAGCTATCGAGAAGACAGAAAGTTCCTCGATCGATTTACCAGGTGTCGAGAAGCTGTCGAGATTACGATAAGAAAAAGACTGAGAAGCTCGACAGACAGCCAGGTATCGAGGAGGTGTCAAGCTAGCTTCTAAGAGCAGTTTTTCAAGAAGAGAAAAACACAAATGTGAATGCAATCATGCAAGCAACTCAACAAATGATCCAATCAACATATTAAACTCTCAAAAACATCTCTCAACAACAAATTTAAGCACATGGATCCCAAAACACACACACACACACACACACACACACACACACTAAACATGTCTAACCAATTTTATAATTCAAAAATAAGTCAAGACAGTTTAGTGAGCATACATTAACACATGTAAACCTTGTGATGACCAAATCACATTGTACCTGCACATGTATCAAGAATAGCAAAGAATATTGCGTGTTGTTGTGAAAAACATCGCAAGATTGCATAAGTGTCTCAAAGTTATGACAATTTGAGATATGAGAAAATCACTTTAAAGCACACATAATCATAACTATTTGATGGAGACTATCACCTTTAAGGTACATCCTATAACTCCCACATCTCCTAGAATACATGCTTTAACCATATTTTTAAGGCATTTTGTTCTTTTTTCCTTTATATTTCTTTGCATATTTTCTTTTATTAAGCATATCATGCATGGACATATAAGAGAGGAAAGAAATACTCAATTATGTTAAGTTTTTGACATTGCACTTTTGCTATGCCGAAGTATACAGGTGTCATTTCATGATTGGCGGGTAACAGTGGTGAGATGGTTATTTATGCCTTTCTCTTAGGATTTTCTAGTCCTACCCGTCAAAAAGAGTGATACGAGTGTTAAGTACAAGAGATCACTTAACCTTACTCATCACAAACAAAGAGCCATAAAACTCACTTGCTTAGTTGTGCATAAGGATGCTTATCTAAATTACAAGAGATACAAAGTTTAGAAAACTCTTTGTCAATGGCCATATTAAGGTTCACAAGAACCAATGTACATAAACACACACTATTTTTGTATTTTTCAATTTTTCAATTTTTTTTTATTTTTATCAGAAAAGCAAAAAAAAAAAAAAAAAAAACACAAACTGAAAACAAACACACAAAAACATGTTAAAGAAAGCAAAACAATGCATAAAACTAGACTGACTCAAAACGGTAAAGCAACACACACAAATAAAGCAAAACAAAAACAAGAAGGGGAGAAAGAGAAAAAGTGAACAAAATTATTTAGAACTCTTTTCCTTCTACACTTTGGAAGAACCTTTTCTTTTTGCCAACCCTTGAACCGGTGATGAAGGGGGAAGAATTGAAATCGTTCAAGTTCGAAAGGAACATGAGGGCTTTAAGAAGATCTCCAAGAGGAGCAAGAGAGGTTTGAAGCTGATTCTGGTTCCTAGATGTTGTCATGCCGTTGCTTTGTTGAGTGTCTAACCACTTATAGCAATTTGGTCGAGTATGACCGGCAACACCACAATGATAACAGAGATGCTGCTTCTTCTGTTTAGGCTTTTGAGAGTTAGCCTTTTTAGTCCTAGGGTTTTTAGTTTCCCTTTTCTCAAGCTCAGGGGGTGCTCCTAAGATGGACTTACCCTTATCTAAGTTCTCACTAGCTAATAGAGATTTAACATCATTGCTTTCAATTTTAATGTTATTAGCAAGAGGAACAAAAACAGTAGTACTGGCAGAAGGAGGATTAGAGGAAGAGAATTCATACCTCAATCCTGTTCGATTCAAAGCAGATTTCTGAATGTTGAGCATCTCATCCAGCTTTGCACTTGATGTCCTCTCCAATTGTGCTCTAACTTGAAACAACTTCGCTTCAAGCTTCTTGGTCTTCTCAGCCAAGAAGTTGTTCTCGAATCTCAGTGCCTCAATGGTCTGATTTTCTTCATCAAACTTAGTGGAAAGCTCCTCACGGTCAAGTTCCACATCACTAAGCTTCTTGGTGGCCAGCCTATAGAGTTTCTCATACTTCTCAAAAAGCTTGTACAGTTTCTCATAGGCAGTATGGATATTATCTTGTTCATCCATAGTTTCAAACTTAGCATCCACCAATTCTTTTTCTTCATCTACATCTTCAGTAATCCCTTCAGTAGGATTAACAGTGGCAGTAAAGGCATTCAAGATTTCGTTATCTTCATTGTCAGAATCATCCTCGGGCTTAGTGTCCTCAAGGTAGCAGCGAGTGCCTTGCTTTTCCCAATGCTCTTGAGATATGTGGGACACTCTTATTGCATGTGACCGAAACCTTGACACCCAAAGTACTTAGGTCCAGTGGGAACAACGTACTAACCGCCATCCTTGGTATCCTTCTTCCTTTTATTTGGGCTCTTGAACTGTGACTAACTGGATTGCTTACGGTCCTTATTGAAGCCTTTTCCATTGGCACTTTTCATGAATTTCTTGAATTTCCTGGTAATGTAGGACTTCATCTTAGAATCTTCATCGTCTGAAGACTCATCTGTGTCACTGCTTTTGGCCTTTAGTGCCATGCTCTTGCCTTTACTTGGCTTGCCGATCCTTGTCAACCCTAGCTCATTGGTTTGCAGATTACCAACCAGCTTAGTCAAAGGAATCTTGTCAATATCCTTTGATTCCTCTATCGCCGTGATCTTGGCATGGAATCTCTCGGGCAGAGATCTGAGCACTTTTCTTACTATCTTAGGTTCAGGAATGGTTTTCCCAAGATTGAAAGCTGAGTTCACTATATCTTTGAGCTTGGCATAGAACTCATCGAATGACTCGTCCTTCTCCATCTTAATTTCTTCGAAGCTTGTAGTGAGCCTCTGTAGCTTCGAATGCTTGACAGCCTTGGTTCCCTCATAGGTTGTCTGGAGAATGGTCCATGTTTCCTTAGTAGTTTTCGTGGAGAAAATCTTCTTGAACTCCTCATTGGTGACCGTACTGAATAGGGAATTCAATTCTCTACTGTTGAAATTAGCCGCCTTAATCTTGGCATCATCCTAATTGGCCAGCGCTTCTGTAGGCTTGGTCCAGCCTATCTCCATAGCTTGCCACACCTTCTCATCTAGTGACAGCAAGAAAACTCTCATGCGTACTTTCTAGTATGCATAATTAGTACCATCAAACAATGAAGGTATAATAAGAGACTAACCTCTATCCACGACAAACAGGGGTCAATGGATCACACACAAGGATTAAACCCTAATTAGAGTGTGCCTGCTCTGATACCACTTGATAGGCCACACATGTGTAGACCTCTTGTGATGAATTAAATTGATTAATTAGTCAAGTTATTAATTAATCAAGTTAACATGCAAATCGCATGGTAGCATAAACAAATCACCAATAAACTAAAGTATGCAGCAAAAATTAAATTGACCTGGTGATTTGTTTACGAATGGGGAAAACCTACATGGCAAAAACCCCACCAGGTGATTTAAGGTTACCACTCCTGAAACTCCACTATTATTACAACAAGCAGTTACAAGTAACGAAATCTTAGTACCTTACCAACCTACAGTTGAACCCTTACCCCAATACCCAATTAGACTTGTTCTGTAGTGACAGTTTCTCCTTTTGATGCACGGCTCCTAGTACGTGACTAACCAATTGCGCAAATCCCAGTACGCAACTGCAATTCACCAAGTAGAGAGAGAGTGGTTGGCTGCAAAGTTCTTCAATTCATCCACACGATGAAGATCAAGAAGATTCTTGGTTACAAAACCCTACGGTGCACATTACACAACAACTTCTTCACAAGAAAGATGAACTAGGGCATCAACTTTGTCTTTGATCACAAATTACTTGAATAAGGATTTCTCAATGCTTGTGCAACTTGTGTACTTTGACGGCCCTTAAAATAATCCTTTTATATGTCTAGGGTTAGAAGAAAAGAATTCTCAAAGACACAAGTATGGATTGGAATCAAAATAGAACTTAGAATCTGTTTTCCTTAAATCTCAACAGATAGAGGTGTCGAGGAGCTATCGAGCAGCTGTCGAGTCTCAAGGCTGAAACAGCTTCTTAAAGCTTGATAGATGCAGGTGTCGAGCCTAGGTGTCGAGCTTTAATAACTTGCACTTTCCAGCTTGTTTCTTGGACAGACTTGATGACTTCAACACTTGATCTTGAAACACAGTTTCTTGAAGCGTTAAACACATCATAAATCTACCCAATTACAAGTAAAGTGCGTTTTGTCAAAGGATAAGCCAATTACATAAAATAATGACATATGTTCAAAACAACTTGAACCACATATGTTCTAACACTGTGCATGCACCCTGAGGCAGTTGAAGTACTTATAGAGGAATTACATGAAGGAATATGTGAGAGTCACACTAGAGGAAGATCGTTGGCACACTGAGCCCTCACTCAGGGTATTGGTGGTAGAACACGCAAAAACAAGCATTGGAGTTCTCCAAGAAATGTGATCACTGCCAAAGGTTTACCCTTAGCATCCATCAGCCAGGGGGTCTTCTTAATCCTATATCTAGCCTGTGGCCATTTGTCCAATAGGGGCTGGACATAGTGGGACCTTTTCCAAAGGCAACAGGTAGTAGAAGTTGGCTCCTGGTAGCAACAAATTATTTCATCAAATGGGTGGAAGCTAAACCCCTTTCTAATATCCGAGACACATTTGTTAAGAGGTTTGTGTGAAAGAATATTGTGATGCGGTTTGGTGTGCCGAAGGTTCTTATATTGGACAATGGATTGCAATTTGATAGTAAGGCCTTCCAGCTATATTGTGGGGAATTAGGAATAACCAACAGGTATTTTACCCATCTTATCCCCAAAGTAATGGTCAGGCTAAATCAACTAATAAGTCTATCATGAATGGATTGAAGAAAAGACTTGACGACTCAAAGGGACGATGGATGGAAAAGCTGCTAAGCATGTTATGGGCGTATCGGACTACTCCGCGGCGCTCCATAGGAGAAACTCCCTTCTCAATGATATACAGTGTAAAAGCTGTTATACCTATGGAAACAGGGTTACCTACCTCTCAGACCGACGTGTTCGAAGTGGCGAATAATGATCAACTACTCTACAAGCACTTAGACTTAGTAGAAGAAAGCCGCGATGTTGCATTGGTGAAGTTGGCTAATTACCAGCAAAAGATTAGCCAAGGATACAATAAAGGTATCAAGAATAGGGAGTTTATCCCAGGGGACTTGGTGCTTAGAAAAGTTTTGGGGAATACCCGAGATCATGCTATAGGAAATCTAGGCCCAAATTGGGAGTGTCCTTATAGGGTCACATCCATTGCAAGGATTGGGGCTTATTTGTTAGAAGACTTAGATGAGAGACCTATAGCAGGACCATGGAATGTTTTTCATTTGAAGAAGTATTACTTTTGATTATTATAAAAGAAGATATGTATTACTCATGCTAGTATTTTGTTTGAGTTCACTGAATAACAACAAGAAATGAAGACGTGACTTGGAATATTCAAATTAGATGGAAAAAGCAAACCCCAAGGTACTAGACCCTATCTTTGCCTCGAGTGGGTTTTAAGCTGAGTTCTCTGCTCTAGCCAAACTTCAGGGTCACTAATAGAAAAAAAAATTTTAAAACTTTATTAAAAGTAAACCCTGTGGTACTAGACCTTGTCTTTTCCTTTGGTAGATTTTAAGCTGAGTTCTCTGCCTTAGCCTGACTTCAGGGTCACTAACAGAAAAAATAAAATAAAATAAAATAAATAAATAAATAAATAAAATTAGAACCTTATTGAAAGCAAACCCCAAGGTACTAGATCCTCTCTTTGCCTCGGGTGGGTTTTAACCTGAGTTCTCTGTCTTAGCCTAACTTCAAGATCACTAACAGAAAACAAAATTAAAACTTTATTGAAAGCAAACCCCGTGGTACTAGACCCTGTCTTTATTTCGAGTGGGTTTTAAACTGAGTTTTCTATCCTAGTCTGACTTCAAAGTCACTAACAAAAAACAAAATTAAAACTTTAAAAATAACAAAAGATAATCCCTGGGTTGATAGACCATGTTTATGCCTCGGATAGGTAAAGAGTTGAGTTTTCAGTATTAATTTGACTTCATAGTCACTAACAGGAGATGAAGTTAAGACTTCACATAAGAAAAAAAGCAAGCCCCAGTACTGGGTCTTATCTTTACCATAGGTGATTTTTAGACTAAGTTTTTTTTTTTTTTATTAATTCTTTCTATGGGGACACTAGTGGAAGACAAAATTAGAAGTTGGCAACAAGTGAGAGTGGAGCTCCATGACAAAAACTTCCACAAATATCCCAAGTAAGTGACCAACCAATCTTTTTGTTGTATTATTAAAATCTAGCTCATTATATCAGTGCCTTGAAGAGCTAATGACATTTTTCCCATGGGAGACAATCATGCAAATTGATCATCAAATGTTTAAGTAACTCAGGAAGTGTAAATATGAGACATAGATGTTTATAGAAAAAACATAGAAATGCCATCATATATAAAAGTTTGAATTACTGAAAGTAATTAGGTACAAAATAGAATCCCCCAAAACTTGGCAAATTATAGCAGTGTTTTAGAGAAAATAAAGTTGAGAAAAAGTTAAACACAAGGAGGTTCCTTGGTGGAATCTGGGGCTGTAAAAGATTGGCCTGCTCCCCTAGGACATTTCCGTCTAGCCCTAGTTTTACGGGCAGGAGTTATTGTAAAGACTCAAGAAAAAGCGCTAGCCATATCTATGCTATACCTCAAAAGAACTAGTCATAATTGAGGCTCCTTGTAGTTATTAATAAAGCCCAGATCTATCTAGTAAATACTCGATGTGGGACTCATCACTCACCCACACACATCACACAATCAATCAAATTGGGGCATCACAATCTCCCCCACTTAAATCCCTAACGTCCTTGTTAGGGCCTACTTTGTGGGGTAGTGTCTTCGAGCCCACATGGGATTACTGGGCCGGGTTTGATACCATATATAACGACCCAAGAAAAAGCGTTAGCCACATCTGCGCTATACCTCAAAAGGACTAGTCACAATTGAGGCTCTTTGTAGTTATTAATAAAGCCCAGATCTACCCAATAAATACCCGATGTAGGACTAATCACACACCCACACACAACCCATAATCAATCAAATTGGGGCATCACAATTGTAGCTACCATGGTGGTTGGAGTTGTTTGAGTGGCTGCAGGAGCATTGGTGGCTAAGGCAAGAGAAGTTTAAGTCCTAAGCACAATTGGAGTGGCCAAAAGTTATGCAAGAGTGACATCACTTCTTCAGAGTGTCATCTCGGCAGGAGACTCGTTCAACAGGATGGCTACCTATACGTCAAGTTCTTCTATGGGTGGTGAAGGACTGGGGGTAGGAATGTTGCCCGTTTTCTTCTTCCTTTGGCATCGTGGATGCTCAAAAGGAGTTGGCACTGCAATAGTGACTCCTAGGTCCGCAGAAGTGAAAGAAGGAGAGGAATTGCTCTGGTATCTCCCTTCTTCTCGGTGAGCTCGTTCAGAAAGGGATAAGATGTATGCCTTACAATGAACATCTATGTAAGGGAGCAGAGGGTGCCTCAATGTTATGGCCTTTCCCATGGCTTGAAAGCTTTGATACACAGGAGAGTATCCAACGATGGGGATAGATCGGAGATCTTAGTAGTCTATTCAAATCCGTGGAGTTGATCAATTTCCTTTTCTTCTTGAAAGTGTGATCCTCTGAAAAAAGAAACGAAAAAGAGTTAGTTCAACAAAACATAGGAAAAAACTTTGAAAAAAAAAAAAAACCAGATGAATAATAGTTAGTTAGTAAAAAGAAAATCCTATGAAGTCTACCCCCCTACTTTACTCACACTAGTGGGGTAGTGGATTCCACCAGTGTACTAGTTCCCCAAGATGATCAAATAGTCTTTTTCTGTTTCTTTGTCGGAATCTAGAAGACCTGAGATAAGCCTCACCTCCCCATGCCAAATCTTAAAATAAAACCTAGAGGTTTTACTGTCTTGAGAACTATAAATGTAGTTGATGTCATGCTCGGTATGCTTCAATCTGAGCTTTTTGTTAAGGGTAGCTACACTACTGATAATCCTAAACACATTAGTAGTACATTGATTGGGACAAACTTTAAAGTGACGTAGAAAATTGTTGAGCAAGTCACTCATTGGAATCCTAACTCCCCCTTCTACAATGGCAATGAGTGGGATTATAACTTTGCCCTCCCCCCTTGAGAGTATTGCCTTAGATTCTAAGCAATACCTCACTTTAACATCATCGGGAAAGTTATACTTCCTTCTAAACTCTCTTAGAGTCTCAAGAGTATCAACCATAAACTTAAACTTCCCCCATAGACTACAAAGGCTCTATGATATGGGTTAAAATGAAAAGAAAAGGAAGAAACACTAGGAGAAAAGTTGATGGGGACAAGGCTAAATTCTAAAGAAAGAAAAGGAAGGGGAGTTACAACAAGGTGTGGGAGCAAAGATGCACTAGAGGTCGCCTGAAGATCACTGGAGAAAGACGTAATGGAGAGAGGTTTTGCTTTTCTAGTGTTTCTAGTTTTGCTTTTTTAATGTTTCTGGTAATAGACGAGTAGAGAAGAAACCAAGTATGGGGGTCTAAGCTTCTTATATAGAAGGAGATAGGGGAGGGCAAGGGACAGATAGAAACCTTTCCTTTTCCACTCATTTTTTCGTTTTCCAAAAACCCCATCTAATCGTTCGTTAATGATGCGTGCCAATGATCGTGCGGCGAGAAACTCCGGTGTGTCTGTAGCATTAATTACCTAACATCGCCAATATTCATAAATGCTAGTTAATGATTGTTCCGTTTTTTCTTGAACCACGATTCCCACTTCAATGATAATGACCTGGATATCATGGAGGGCTATTATAGGGAGTAGGAGAATCCCCGTCCAGGCCTTAAGCCCAATAATGAACTGGGCCTAGCCTAAACTCTTGAAGGGAGTTCAAGAGGGCAATAGGCATTGATAAAAAGGAAGCTGAACCATCCCATATACCCAAAAGGGAAAATAACACAGGACTACGGTTCCCGAGGAAAAGGTAAGAAACTAACTTTACTTGAAGCAAAGTGCACAGATGATCCACATGTAGTTCCCAGATGACCATGGGAAACTTCCAAAACACGCAAGAAGGTTGAAGATTTTTATCTTCGCGTTAATGAGGGAGCCCTTACCTAACCTCTACTGCATTAAATACATATGAGAGAGCTTGAATAGTAAAAATATCCCCCAAAAGTCAGAGTTCAAAGATAAAGGAGGGGAGGAAACTGATAAAGTAAGAAAAATATCCCTGAGAGTTGTGCTGGCAATAGGACAGTTTTAGGGAAGAGAATGAGAAGTGTGCCTATAAATAAGGAGGAAGAAGCAGAAAGGAGGAGGTTCTTTTTTGGGGGTCCAGGGAAGGAATAGAAGGTGAACAATCTTGGAGAGAGAGAGAGAATATATATATCACCACGGAGACAAGAGGGGAACCAGGGTGTAATACTTGAAATACAATTGCAATATATATTGCCAATGAAATTAGCTGTTCAAGCTTCCCATTATGGAGAGTTTATGCCCAATCATTCAATTATAAGTAAATTGTGCAAGACTTTTTAAATTGTAATCTGTGGAGGTACTTGGGGCCAATTTTTGTCTGCCCACAATATATATATATATATATATATATATCGGTGAAAAATAATTGGGTTATTAATTGTGAACTTATCTAAGCACACTCAAAATTACAGAAAAAATGTGGTGAGAGCCCACAATATAAGTGGAAAAAAAAAGAACAATAGTTGTCACTTTTAGTCTTAAGAGTCCAAAAAGCAATTAACCTAAACACCATGTGCTCTTCTTCTTCTTCTTATTTTATTTTTATCTTAAAACTTTGGAGATCCAAATTAATGACCCAGTATCCACATCAAGTTTTTTGTTTGAGTTTCAGTGCTTATCACTCCAAACTATTACTACAAAAGTTGGGCCCTTTTGTAGTGATACTCTGGTTATGTAATGTATTATAAGTCTATTTAAAAAAATCTATATATTATTTTCATGTTTGTATATTTTAATAAGTATTACTGTTTCCTAAAATAAAAAAATGTTTTTGTTTGAGTTTACAAAAAGTTTTTGTATGAATTTACTTTCCAATGATTAATTTCTCTCTCTCTCTCTCTCTCTCTCTCTCTCTCTGTGTCTGTATATATATATATATATATATATATATATATATATACTCTAAAAAGGCCTTGCTTAATTAGTGTTTAAAACATCGATCTACTTGTACACTTGTACTTTGTTTGTTTGTTATTAATCAGGAAATTGCAAGGAGGGGTTGGAAAAAACTATTAGTTGTCTCATTGTGGGTGTAAAGTGTAAACCAAACCAAACCCCACCTCATCAAATGTCAAATGTGCCAATGGAATTGATTTCTTTTGGGACCTCCAAACTATAGCTAGGCAGCAATCTTGGTCGGTTGTGAAATAACAAGTCTTTACTAAAAGCATATATATAATAATATAGCTACTACTAGCTAGGCTTATATATATATAACAACGTTTATCACGTGAGATTTGTTGATGGTCCCAATTTGATAAGACTCATATACAGACATCACAAGCCGCAAGAGTTCCTTCACGTGCAAATGCAAATACGTAATAGAATAGTCTAGCTTTTACCAAAGTTTCGGCGGAAGAGAGCACTGTTGCTATTCACACTGAGCTAAGTGCTGAGCTAAGTGTTAGTGAGACCAATTTAAAGTATTTGGAGGTGTTTTTTATAACAAAAAAGTGTAAGTGAGACCAACTTAAAGTATTTGGAAGTGTTTTCTAGAACAAAAACAGAAAAAAGAAAAGAAAAGAAAAGTGTAAGTGAGACCAATTTAAAGTATTTGAAAGTGTTTTCTAGAACAAAAATAAAAAAGTAAGTGTAAGTGAGACCAATTTAAAGTATTTGGAAGTTTATTTTTATAACAAAATAGTGTAAGTGAGACCAATTTTAAAGTTTTAGAAGCGTTTTTTAGAACCCAAAAAAAAAAAAAAAAAGTGTAAGTGAGACAATTTTAAAGTTTTGGAAATCTCTTTTGGAACAAAAATGTGACAAGAGAAAGCCGAATCAAGTACTTGTGAGTTGTCACGGCTTGAAGTTTCGGCCTTGAATCTGGTTTGTTTCTCTAGATCTTATCCTTGATTTTTGATCTAATGTGTAATATCAATCAACAAGATTATGTGTTGAAAATCTTCGTATGAAATTTTGTTGAGTGTGACTAGTGATGATACTTTGATAAATGATAATGTACCTTTTCAAAAACGTTTATTTCAACACTCAATTAGTCAATTTTCTAAAAGGTTGCATTCGTTGTTTGTTTCCACTTATGTGTCTTTTCTTTTTTTTTTTTTAATAATTATCAAGAATGAATGGTAATAATAGAATGAAGAAGTAGTAATTGATAACATTAACGTGTTTCAAGTTTCAACTCAGTTATTTAAACTTTTTAAGTCAAATGGTTTCACGTCATCTTTTTTTTTTTTTTGAAAGGGACGTAATCTTATACTAAGGCCTCACACTGTCATACAAAAAATTCGTAATATTAAAGCAATAATTAATGCGGTCAATTGTTATTGTTATTTTTTATAATCATCAAACTTTTATTGCACCACAAATAAACACCCTAAAAAGTTCAAAGTGTTAAAGTTCTTCGAACAATAAATTTCTAACTATTATTGATGTGATCAGTTAGGTTAAAGCTCACGAACATCACGATGTGTTCGAACTGAATAAATTGTCCTCTGATTTTTCATTTTTGGACAATATGCAAATCCAATTTTGACACGTACTCTTAATTCCTCTACTTTTGACACAATATGCAAATAGGGAGTATAATTTTGAACGTACAACGGCCATACACTCGGTTTGTAGGTACAACTTAGCAAATCCCTATAAATAAATAAATAAATAAATAAATATATATATATATATATATCCTTAGAGAAAAATTGATATTGTCAATACCAAGAATTTTGTAGTTCAACTACTTAGCATTGATATTTTTAAAATAAAAACATCATGGGTTCAAATATCTTATTATAACAATCAAATTATCAACAAAAAAAAAAAAAAAAATTGTGCTTATTATAGTAATGAAATTAATGCCATTTTGTTAAATATATCATTATTAAAGTTTAGTTTGTCAAGAACCACACCATTGGTCACTAAACTTTCTTGATGAATCATATAATATATAATAAAAGTTGGGCTTAAACATCATGGTTGTTCTAGCAAGTGGTGGCACTAAATTGCAGAAATTTGCTTAAATTTTTAGATTTTAAGAAAAAATATACATAATTTTTCTTCAACAATAATTTCTAAGTGGATATAATTTTTCTTCAACTGTAATTTCTAAGTGGATAAAAATTTTAATTTGATTAAAGTTGAATTACACACTTGCTGTATTTTTAAGTGAATAAAAATCTTAATTTGATTAAAGTTGAATTACACTTGCTGTGCTTTGTTTAATTTCTAATATAGTTACTTCATGTGGTGCTAAAAAGACCCAGCAGTAGTTGCTTCACTTGGTGCTAAAAAGATGGAAGGATAAAATTCTATTCAATTAATATTAGTTTATTAATTTAAACCTAGCAGTAGTTGCTTCACATGGTGCTTAATTTGTTCTTTTCTTTAGTTTATTTTGTCTAAGGTTGCAACATAGTGCTTAGAATTTTAGTTTATAAAATTCTATTCAATTAATATTAGCTTTAGACTTTTTGTTCATATAAAATTCTTCAATGTGGAGTGTGTGTATGTGTGTGTGTATATATATATCAAATAATTCATAATTAATACCCATTATATGGTTCTTTTGCGCTATTCTTCTCTTCTTCTACCTACAACCTCTATTATTTTCTTCTTCTACCTACAACCTTACAAGCACGTATTTGTTTACTCTACTTTTTTTTTCCCTATCCGATTGAATATATTTTGTGTATTTGTTTAAGTTGATTTTCTTACGTTTAATCCAATTTAGAGAATTGTTAGGGATTGTCAATTGATTTTTTTTTTTTTTAATATATAATGTTAGTTTGATTGTTATAAAAGTTGGGTTTAGACATTGTGGTTGCGCCAAGTGGTTTCACCAAATTGCAGATTTTTTTTTTTTGAATTTTTAGATTTAAAAAATATATATAATTTTTCTTTTCTTATAATCTCTAAGTTGATAAAAATATTAATTTGATTACAATCCAAATTCTTCATATAATCCATCTAATCCTTATTTAATCTTAATTTAATTACAATCCAAATTCTTTATCTAATCCTTATTTTTTACATGTAGCGTGTTATAAAAAAAATCAACAACTTTTTTTTTAAAATTATTACATGGCACGTTATAATGCATCTTTAATTGTAGAAATTTTTTTAGATTTTTAGATTTTAAAAATATATATAATTTTTCTTCTCCTATAATTTCTAAGTTGATAAAAATTTTAATTTCATTACCGTCTAAATTCTTCACCAAATCCATATAATTCTTATTTAATTTTAACTAGCCATGGTCCCGCACGATGTGTGGATAATGCTTTAAGCTGTTATGTAGAATATCCAAAATATTTTAAGTAATAACATGAAGTAATGTTGCAATAACAGGAAGAGATTTTTGTTAAATTAATGATGTAATACAAAATTAAGGGGATGGAAACTTTAAACTATAAAGAAAAAGTTACATAAATTAGAAATTAGTTATTATGTGGTGTAATATCTTCTCAAAAAAAAAAAAATGTGGTGTAATAAGTTGATTGTTTTTTTAATAATTTAGTTTTTTGCTGAAATTTTTAATCATAATTTTTGTTTCTACATTGACTTGGAGTTAGCATAAAAAATTTGTAATTTCATGTAAATGTTTAGTTTTTTTTTTTTTTTTTTTTGAGAAAAATGTAAATGTTTTGGCTTATGAAAATATCATCTAATATTTATGATATCATGTTTATGTTATTGAAGTATGATTGTGGTAAGTTAACACTTAGTGAAAATAGTGATATCCTATTAATATAAAGAAGTTGAGGTGTAAAGCTAAATGAAAAATTACTCTTACAAAGTGCCACATGACAAAATACTATGGTCTCTCATGTGATGTTTTTTCTTTTATATATATATATATATACACACACACACATATATACTAAAACCATATAAAATTATTATATATATATATATATATATATATAATTAGTGCATACTTATAGATAATTAATGTGTATTCACTTCATTGACACATTCAATGAATAAAAGTTTTACAAAAATGTAAACTCTGATGAGGTGAAAACTTAAATGAGAGAAGCTCAACAAATATGCCACTTAGCAGAACCTCATTCTCTCCCACATGAGGTTTTTGCTTTATATATATATATATATATATATATTGATGATTTGATTGCAATCCAAATTTTTCATATAATTCATTATAAGACTACTGTGATCTAGATCATTGCCTTGGCTAATTCGAGCACACTTCTAGATCATATATCAAATGAGATTTGTCATGCTGTTATGAATTCAGTCTATAATAACACAAAAAAGTACTTGATAAACGGTATTTTGTAAGTTGAACATATAGTCAAAGAAGATATTATTCAATTGTGGTTTCACCATTCCCAAAGGGAAGTAGACCTTTGTCATTCAATGATCAATTATCATTGAATTATCGGTTTAAGTTTATGTAAGACTCATTCTATTTGTCTTTATCAACTTATTTGGATAAAGTAACAATAAATATTGTATTAATTTTTTTATAAAGTAACAATTTTACTTTTAGCATAATTTAAATGTTAATTGTTATTATTTTTTTCGTGTGGATAAAGTATCAAATGCTAGCTAATATGTATTAACATTAATGTATTTCATCCCCCTTCCCCTATATATGTGTGTGTGTTTCTCAAATTTAAAAAAAAAAAAATTAACGTAAACTTAATTAAAAAAACGCAAAAATGCAAAACTGACTCTCTAACTTTCACTCTTTTTCATTTTAATCCTCTAACTTTCAATTTTGTCAATTCAGTCCTCTAACTTTCAATTTTTGTCAATGCAGGATTCCGTTAAATCTCATAATTCCTGCCGTTAACTTTCAGTTTTTTTTTTTTAATAATTTCAGAATTAAAAGAAAAAAAAATCTGTAAAAAAAAAAAAAAGAAAAGAAAAAGAAAACTACACGAAGAACTCTCTCGGCCCCCTCCTCTCAAACCAAACCCAAAGGAGCTGGGGTTTTATTTGTACACGTTGTGCTAACGCAAGGACCTGATTACTTATGATTTGTGAGTTCTGTGGAGTGACTAGGGTTGTACTTTTTAACCTTCCACAGAACACTAGACAAGAGAAGAGAAGAGAGGCTCGAATTCACTCTCCTTTGCCTTACGCCCACTGCTTTGCCCTCACCACCACACCCCCACTCTCTTTTTAGGTCAAAACAAAAAAAAATAGGATAACGTAACCCAAAATAATATATAGAAAAAAAATGCTATAGAAAAGCATAAAAATTTTGTTTCGTCATATTGACAAAAAATAATATATAGAAAAAAAAATGAATAAATCATCTTATGCATTCTAAAAAAAAACATATTTATCGCATTCTTTTAATAAGTTATTACTTATATATATATATATATATGCATTTCGTAATATCTTAATTAACTTAAAAGAAAAATATTTATTTATTTTTATTATCTATTCTATTATTTAATTTTAAGTAAATTAATAAAAAAAAACTATTTACATATGAATTTTGATTAAACCGTGCATCCCATGGGCAAAATGCTAGTTTATGTAAAAAGTTTATAATTTTGTTTGTGTGGAAAGTTGTGGTTATTATTAGATTGACAAAGACTCTTTTGTAGATATGCCTTTTAACTTTATCCCTATCATTTGGACTGTAATTAAAAAAAAAAAATTCTGACTTTTGATTTGTGGAAAGATTTTCCTAATCAACTTCAACAACTTTATACTTTTTTGGGCAAGTTGCGTAGTCTTTTGGCTAAATATTGCAATAAATGAAGTTTTTTGTTATTATAGGTACTGTTCCAAGTTATTTAGGGAACTGGGGAAAGAGAGTGAATTTCGGCAACACTATTGCCAAAATTCTAAAAAAAGTATGAGAGAGAAAAAGAAAAAGTAGGAGAGAGAAATTTTTAAATTTTGGTAATGGCATTTCCGAAATTCTTGCTGCCCCAACAGCTACTCAAGTGAGTGAGTGAGTGCCCAAAGTGCGCGAGTACCAAAAGCGAAAAAATCAATTGTGGCAATGCCATTGTTGAAAATGGAGGGGGGAAAAAATTGTTTTGTGGCAATGCCATTGCCGACAAAGAAAAGAAAAGAAAAAAGAAACTTAATTGTGGCGATGACATTTCTGAAATAGAGAGGAAAGAAAAATAGCAATTGATTTGTCCCAATGTCATTGCCAAAAATGGGGAAAAAGTAAAAAAAAAAAAAAAAAAAAAAAAAAAAAAAGAAACTTAATTGTGGTAATGGCATTGCCGAAATAGTGGGGGGGGGGGGGGGAATTGCAATTGATTTGTGGCAATGCCATTGCCAAAAATGGGGTAAAAGTAAAAAATAATAATAATAAAAAAAAAAAAGTAAAAAGAGAGAGAGAAAATCAATTGGCAATGGCATTGCCGAAATAGAGTGGAAAAAAAAATTGTGCAATTGATTTATCGCAATGCCATTGCCGAAAATGGGGAAAAGTAAAGAGAGAGAGAGAGAGAAGATCAATTGTGGTAATGGCATTGCCGAAATAGTAGGGGGGAAAAAAGTGCAATTGATTTGTGGCAATGCCATTGCCGAGAATGGGGGAAAAGTAAAAATAAAAATAAAAATAAAAAGAGAGAGAGAAAATCAATTGTGGCAATGGCATTGCCAAAATAGTGGGGGGAAAATTGCAATTGATTTGTGGCAATGCCATTACCAAAAATTGGGGAACAAAAGAAAGGAAAAAAAAAAAAACCAATAATTGCATTGCCGAAATAGAGGGGGGGAAAGTGTGTACGTCATGTTGTTTTATTTGGTAAATGTACCATGTGAAACAAATTCAAATACATTGAGTGCTTAATTCTTATTTTAAAAAAATACATAGATTCTTGTCTATGCATGAAAAAAAGTTATAGAAGAAAAAAATGATTGATGTGCACACTGTAAAAAAAAACTGAGATTTTTGCAGAGATTCTTTGCAGTGAAATTACCAAAATAAAAGGAAAAAAAGAGTACGTCCACAACATTTTTATTTTTATAATATTTTTACAACAAATCATAGGTAGTTAGTTATTGTTGGTTCAAATTTGAACCTAATGCTAAGATACTTTTTTGCCCCAACAATAATAACTAGTAATAACCTGCCACTTATAATTTGTTGTGAAAATATTGTCCAAATAAAAAATATATATATAGTAAACATATTCTTATCTTTTAGTAGTTTTTTAACCCGGTTTGTGTGTATGTCATGTTTGTGTGTATGTCATGCTCTTTCATTTCATATTGTAAAAGTACCTATGAGGAGTCAATCAACCAATCAATTCATCTCTTCTTCCAATTCTTATCTTCTGCCTGAATAGATTCCATTGGTCCTTCCCAATGAAATCATATCACGCATAAAATCTATCTTCAGAGATTCTTTTTGACTTCTTATCCCTCCTCCCTATGACAAGTGATTCTTTTTTGTCTTTTTATTTCACTTCTTTCTAATAAAAGGCAAGTGCCCTTCCTAAAGTCCTCTCACAAAGTTATTCTTTTTGGCTTTTTGTCTTTTTTGCAAACTGTGTTGTATTTGGTAAATTTTTATTAGTACAGTTTAAAGTACACAGATATTCTTATTCAGATTCTTATCCATGCATGGGAGAAATTTATGGAAGAAAAATGATTGATGTGCATGGTGTAAACAAAAAAACTGAAAATTTTGCAGAGATTTATAAATGATTGATGTGCACTGTAAAAAAAAAAAAAAAAAAAAAAAAAAAAAAAAAAAAAAAAGACACTTTGAGATTTTTTGCAGAGATGATCCTTGTTGTATTTGGTCAATTTCTATTAGTACAGTTTAAAATCTAAGGATTTAACTTATATGAAACTTGCATTCTATTTAAACAACACCAATATTACTTTAGTTTCCCTGTTTCTTATTTTCCACTATTTTCCCCCAAAAAATTCTATCAGCCTTCTTCTCCACTCTTATTCCCCTCATAATTCTATCAGTCATACATTTTACAAACAACTATAAGGAACAACACTTGCAAATACCTATCTATCTTTATGTCTTACAAGGTGAGTTACATCTCTTAAGTATTTACTTTTCTTTTTATAATATTCATGTTGATATGTTTTAGGGGCATTGCTAAGCATGAATTTTTTTTTTTTTTTTTGGTTAAACTATTTGTTCATGAAAATCTTGTTTTTGTATTATGTGTTTTGCAACAAGGACTGATTTGTATGATATGTTTTAAATTATGGGTCTTGCCTAAAATTTCATATAGCAAAGATATATTTCAAAATTGACATAAATTTTCCTTAAAGAAATTCTTACTTTGTTAGCCTAAAATATACATGTATGCTATAAGAAACCCCCCCCCCCCCCAAAATAAGGTTAGTATATGCCCCTAAATCAAAAATCTAAGTTTTATGTATAATAATAATAACGAAAATTATACGATATTAGAAATATTTATCTATTATCAAAAGAATGCATGAGAAATATAATTTGTTTTGTTTTAGAAGAAGCAAAATGAAGAGCTACATAAAATAATTTACTTAACCATAACAATTCATTCTAAATAATTTTAACTACTATGATGGACAATAATAAATTATTAGTGAACTAATCCTCTTTAATAGAATTCTCTCAAATCTAGCTATTTAAACATTGAATATTTTTAATAGATTACCTTCTTGTATTACATTCTAATGGTTGTGTAGTGTTAATATATTAATACTACTTTTATGTTTTAGTGTGAATGGCAGAAAAGTTGTTCATTTTTCTCATCCATTCCGGTGGATTAATTAAACATGGTAAAAATGGGGTTTATTACGAAAGGCCACCTCCTTCTATGCTTCCAATAAGCAGGGGTGTGACATTTAAAGATCTATGTGATAGAGTAGTATCCATGCTTGATATAAATAGAGAAGATTCAAAACTTACTATTTGGTATAAATTGCCTTTTCAATGTCATCCACATCCTATGAATTACAGCAAGTTTTGGTAGAAGATGATAATAGTGTCAATGCAGTAATAACCTAGTACATATAAATAGCTGCCTCTGGTGTCATGAATAAGTGACCATGTTGCTGATACTATGTTATGTAGTCCAGACCCACATGAAAATTGTCATCCCCAACTACATTTTGAGCTCGCTGGTTCCAAAGTCAGTAGTATTGTGCATGCTGTGTAAGCCAATTAACACCAGACTTTTCTGTCAACTTTACACAACGCATGGATTTATCAAAATTTTACTTTGACCATCTTTGCAACAATCCAGATTGTCGCATGACTCTCTCTAGATGGTAATACTCAACAATTTGGAAGCATAGCGATGACCCTGTTGTAAGACATATATGTTTTTCTGTAAGACACCATGAATGCAAATAATTATCGTACGGTGTCCAAACAACTTGCGATTCCAATTACAATAACTATGTTATAATCGATCAAGATAATAATATAACTAGTAAATTAACCATTGATGCATTGTGACAACATATATCACCTATTTCTTATTATGTGGGTCGTGATTAGAACGGTACGCATGTAGAACATGCGTTGGTGTGTGAGTAAACGTTCTCTTGGTATCCCCCCTATACATAATTAATGATTGCCACTGATTTTAGGGTTTGGAAGTATCAAGGATAAATGATACAGTATACAATATTGTATAGAAATAGAAAGTAAATATTATACCTGCAACCGTATGGGTTGTCATCATTTAAATTTATTGGAATTATTGGAATTGGGGTCAGATATGGAAGATGCTCCCACGCCCATAATTGTAATATGAAAACAGAACCTACAACCTCCGTGCTTTTTTTAATAGAATAGTACACAACTCTTGATAAAGGAAAGCAAGTGTGGCACTACCCCAACTATATTCCCCAGCTATACCAAAGTCCTTTAACAGCTTGAGAAAGTAGCAATGCAATTTATTTTGGCTCTTGTTTCCAAATAGTAAAGCCAAAACCTAGAATGTGTATGCCCTAGCATACTATTGGGTTGTTACAGCATTGGCACCCTCTAGTAGGTTTGAGAATGTATTCCTTACCCATGTTATTTTAAGGCCAACATATGCCAATGCATTTTCAAGAGGTGTCACTCCAAGTAAATTTTGACAAACTGGTCCTCATTCTAAATTAGTGGGCCGGCACACTGCAATGCCATCAATAGACAATCTTGTAATGATTGCTATATCTTGTAGAGTGATCGACATTTCACAATTAGGTAGGTGAAATGTATGGGTTTCAGATCGCCACCGCTCCACCAAAGAAGTAATAAGATTCCAATCAATATCTATATGTGGTAGGTAAGTAACACGGTATATTCTACATTGATGCAAATATAGGGTGATACACTCGCCTAACCGCGTTGGGGGGGGGGGGGTGGCGGTGCAAACTGTTGGGGTCGCACTCGTGAGGTGGAAACCTGATTTTTTTTTAAAAATGTACAATGTTATATTGCTAATGTTGAAATTATTTTCATGTAAATTGAATAATTGTAGATATTATTAGGATATTAATAAATTTTGATCTCGCAACGTACACTGCCTTCCATTAAATCATTAGAGATGTGATATTGTTGTTGGGTTAGCAAAGAATGATCGAATAACACAGACTCTATTTCAAATATATCCTACATTAAATGCTACAATGAGTTAAACCATATCTGAAGATGCATTTTCAGAGTATCTTTAATATATGAACACTAAGATTAAAAAATTACAATTTCTGAAGGTACTTTTTTTACGAACCATATATATAAAAAATTACAAACTAAGCAAATAATTTCCAATTAAATTTGAGGGCTGAGAAGCTTACTACAATAGCAATACAAAGTGAAGGAATGTAGGAATTATAGAGTGATACTTGCAAGAAAAGAAAAAAAGAACCAAAAAAAAAAAAAAAACATAATCAGATAATCATAAATATCTTCTAAAAACAAAAGAACAATAATAACATTAATACAACCATATATAATATTTACAATATATTAGTGTATAATATTTATAAAGCATATAATTAATTTTTATACGAACTAAACTTTAAAGAAAAAGAAACACAAATGTACGATTTATTGTACTAAATAATAATAATAATAAATGTTAGGACATATGTAGTTCAAGTGGTTGTTGACATATGTCACTATTTTATGTAATTGGCTTATCTTTTGATAAAACGCACTTTACTTGTAATTGGGTAGATTTAGAATGTGTTTAACGCACTTTACTTGTAATTGGGTAGATTTAGAATGTGTTTAACGCTTCAAGAAACTGTGTTTCAAGATCAAGTGTTGAAGTCATCAAGTCTGTCCAAGAAACAAGCTGGAAAGTGCAAGTTACTAAAGCTCGACACCTAGTCTCGACACCTAGTCTCGACACATGCATCTATCGAGCTTTAGAAGCTATTTCAGCCTCGAGACTCGACAGCTTCTCGACAGATCCTCGACACCTCTATCTGTCGAGATTTATGGAAAACAGATTCTCAGTTCTGTTTTGATTCCAATCCGTGAATGTGTCTTTAGGACTTCTTTTCTCTTAATCCTAGACATATAATAAGATTGTTTTAAGGGCCGTAAAAAGTGATGCAAGTTGCACAAGCATTGAGTTATCATTGTCCATGCAATTTGTAACCTAAGACAAAGTTCATGCCCTAGTTCATCTCTTGTGAAGAAGTTGTTGTGTAATGTGCACTGTAGGGTTTGGTAACTAAGCATTTTCTTGATCTTCATCGTGTGGATGAATTGAAGAACTTTGCAGCCAACAACTCTCTCTCTAGTTGGTGAATTGAAGTCGCGTACTAGGATCCATGCAATTGGTTAGTCACGTACTTAAAAGCCGTGCATCAAAAGGAGAAACTGTCACTATAGAACAAGTTCAATTGGGTATTGGGGTAAGGGTTCAACTGTAGGTTGGTAAGGTACTTGAGATTCCTTGCTTGTAACCGTTTGTTGTGATAATAGTGGAGTTTCGGGAGTGGTGACCTTAAATCACCCAGTGGGGTTTTTGCCGTAAGGTTTTCCTCATTCGTAAACAAATCACCGTGTTATTTGTTTTCCGCTACATACTTTAGTTATTGGTGATTTGTTTGTGTTGCCACGTGAATTTGCATGTTAACTTGATTAATTAATTACTAGGCTAATTAATCAACTTAATTAATCATAAGGGGTCAACGCATTTGTGGCCTATCAATAATAATAATAATAATAATAATAATAATAATAATAATAATACGCATACATATCTTTATTATAAACCAACAAACATATAATGCAATATATTTTTTCCAAGTAATAGATGCAATAATTGATAATATCAAAGTAAAATTGATTATAAAAAGATCACAATAATACAATTTATTACAATTTTTGTGGTCATATACTAATAATAACAATAAATAATATTAAATAATTTCAAAATGAACAAAACACATATGTAAATTTAATTAGAGAGTTGAGATGCTTACCACAATTGTGATACCAACTGAAAGAGTGAGAATTATAGAGTAATACTTGCAAAAAAAAAAAAAAAAAAACACAATTAGATAATAATAAATAAACACAAAATAACAACAATGATAAAAATGTTTGTAGTCCTAACCATTAAAAATTAATTAATCTAAAATTTGAATAAAAACAACAACAACAACAACAACAACAATAATCATAATTGCTGAAGCAAAGCAAAAAAACTTACATTAACCGAAAACTTACAACCCTTAGTTGTGCACGCTGAAGCAAAACAAAAGACTAATTGAACAATCAAAGGAGATGCAAAGTAGAAGAGTAAGTTTGTGAGGAGACTTCAGGAAGGGCACTTGCCTTTTATTAGAAAGAGGTGAAATAAAAAAACAAAAAAGAATCACTTGTCACGGGGAGGAGGGATAAAAAGTAAAAAGAATATCGAAAGATAGATTTTAGGCGTGATATGGTTTTGTTGGGAAGGATGAATGGAATCTTTTTAGGTAGAAAATAAGAATGGGAGGAAGAGGTGAATTGATGGGTTGATTGACTCCTCACAGGTACTTTTACAATATGAAATGAAAGAATATGACATACACACAAACCAGGTAAAAAAAAAACTACTAAAAAATAAGAATATGTTTACTATATATATATATATATATGTATTTTATTTGGACAATATTTTCGCAATAAATTATAAGTGGCAGGTTGTTACTAGTTGTTATTGTTGAGGTAAAAAAATATCTTAACGTTAGTTTCAAATTTGAACCAGCAACAACTAACTACCTATGATTTGTTGCAAAAATGAAAATGTTTTGGACGTACTTTTTTTTTTCTTTCTATTTCGGCAATGCCAATGCAAAGAATCTCTGCAAAAATCTCAGGTTTTTTTTTGGTTTACAGTATACATCAATCATTTTTTTCTTCTATAACTTTTTTTCATGTACTTTTTAGAATCTATGTACTTTTTTAGAATAAGAATCAAGCACTCAGTGTATTTGAATTTGTTTCATATTGTACTTTTAAAGAACATGACATACACACTTTTTATTTATTTATTTTTTTCCTTCTATTTGGGCAATGCCATTGCCACAATTGGTTTTCTCTTCTTTTTTATTTTTTATTTATTTTATTTATTTTTTATACTTTTTTTCCCATTTTTGGCAATGGCATTGCTACAAATCATTGCACAATTGCCCCCCCTCTATTTCAGCAATGCCATTGCCACAATTGGTTTTCCTTTATTTATTTATTTATTTATTTTTTAGTTTTCCCCCATTTTCGGCAATGGTATTGCTACAATTAGTTCTCCTTCTTTTTTTTCCTTCTTTTTTTTTTTTTTTTTTTTTTTTTTTTTTTTTTTAACTTTTTCCCCCCATTTTCAGCAATGGTGCCACAAACCGATTGTAATTTTCTCCCCCCTCTGTTTCGGCAATACCATTGCCACAATTTTTTTTTTTCCTTTTTCCCATTTTCAGCAATGGCATTGCCACAAATCCATTCCCACAATTTTTTTCCCTTCTATTTCGGCAATGCAATCCATAAATCCATTCCCACTTTTTTCCCCCCTTCTATTTTTGCAATGAGCCATAATAGTTTTTTTTTTTCCTTTTTTTTTTGCCCCCCTCCCATTTCCGGCAATGGCATTGCTACAATGAATTGCAGAATTTTCCCTCTATTTCGGCAATGCCATTGCCACAAAACAATTTTTTTTCCCTCCATTTTCAGCAATGGCATTGCCACAATTGATTTATTCGCTTCAGGCACTCGCGCACTCGAGCAGCGGTTGGGGCAACAAGAATTTCGGTAATGCCATTACCGAAATTCAAAAATTTCTCTCTCCTCCTTTTTCTTTTTCTCTCTCATACTTTTGTTAGAATTTCGGCAACGATGTTGAAATTCACTCTCTTTCCTCAATTCCCTAAATAACTTGAAATAGTGCCTATAACAATAAAAAAAACTTTATTTTTTGCAATATTTAGCCAAAAGATTCCAAGTTGCGTTTGCTATGACATTTGTTTCAGCACTTTTATTGATTTCAACACCTCTGACAATATAGTTCAATTTTTGAAAATTAACAACCTAACATGGGGCTTTTACTAACTAATAAATAATTTAATTAAATTTGTCAATACTTAAGCCAATGTGATATAATTTGTTTTAATTATTATTAAGAAACTAAATAATAAAGTCCTAATATAATCAATTTCAATTCTAACAACTGAAGAATCAAATAATGATAATACAATTTCAAATTTTAGGTTTTAAATAATTTTTTTAGCTAATGTCACAATTATTTTCTTTCTTTCTTCCTCCTTTTTAGTATATCCATAATTCTTATAAATTACAATAGAATCTAATTTTGCCAAAAAAAAAAATTCTTACAATTTTCGCCACAAAAATATTTCCAATAGGTGCAATTTATATATATATATATATATATATATCAAGATAAAAAAAAAAAAAAAAATCAGTGAGTGGAGTTACACCCACTAAAGTATATGTATGCGGCTTCACCAGTGAGGCAGTGACTATCCATCTGAAATTTATTAGATTTTTGTGCAAGCTATTTTTTATTTTAAAAAAAAAAAAAAAAAGGAAGCTAAGTGCTATAACACCGGGCTAGATGTGATTTCCACTCAAAAGTGTTTCTAATAAAGTCGCTTTTGAGGGTTGACAGTGACAGAACAGAACAGAACCATTTTTTATCTCAATACCCAATCTTCAGGTGACACCTCTTATCTTTTTTTCTTTTTCTTTTTCTTTTTTCTTTTTAAAAAGAAAAAAAATAATGAGTTTTGTATTTTTTTCGGTAAAATTAAAAATGATGATACTGCGATATTTTACTTTTTTCCCAAAAAGAAGAAATGACGATGCCGCCATAGAAATTAACACATATTGCTTCAATCTCAATAATTTATTTATTTTCTAATTTTTGGGAGGGTGAGTGGTTTTATCTTCGATTCATATTTGAGTCAAAATAAAAGAGTCCCTAGAGTCCATTGACGTGGGCCTAATGACAAATTAACTGAACTTGGAGTCTGTTTTGCATATAAGTAATATAAAAGTTCCTTTAGCAAACATATGATGCAATTAATATGATTGGCTTACTGACATATCAGCTGGAAGAGGAAAAAGAGAAAAGCTGGAATGGAAAATGACATTTTGCGTATTGGATAATAGCTCAATCGGACAATTGAGCTGGACTACTCAGTCCCACTTTGGCTCCTTGTCAAGTAATTGTGTGCGTGTGCGTGTGTGCGTGTGTGTGTATATATGGCCCTATTCATTGGTTTCTCTACGTGGCCACAGGCCATAAAATGGGATTTCCAAGCCTAGGCACAGAGTTATCCGCTTAAACTTTGTTGGGATTTGGATCATGCAGATGTATATAGATATTTTTGTGGCAATTTTTACTTGTTTTAATTTGTGTTCATTGTTAACATTATTTTTTTACTTACTAATAATTACTCACTATATTGACAATTTGTAAAAATATTTGTAAACTAGTTTATAACTCTAACATTTTCTATAATCATTTCCTTGCAACTACGAAGGTAAAGAAGTCCAGGTTGATGGATAAATACATGTTTATATCGCATACAAAACATACGCAGCAAAAAAAATAACGGATCCACTTCATTCATAAATGTTAACATGTACTACGTAAGTTTCGGAATTTAAGAACAAGATAGTGTACCTTGAAGCAGTGAATTTCAAAACAGAAGATCAGAAGCACTTGAGAACACTTTTAATCTTCACTCTAATTCCACTAATGCCCAAGAAGTGTGGTCTCTCAATCAGTTTTTCAAAGGGAGAATGTCAAAGTGTCTAACACTTCTTACACTATTTCACAATAGTGTTATATATCTCTTTTTCAAAAATTCTATATGTTTCTCCTTTTGTATCTAATTGATTATCTAATTGGGCTGACTTTTTAGGCTGACTTTTTAGGCCTTTCCAATTGGGTTTTAGTGTATGGCTTGGAGTGGAACCAAAAGGGACCAATAAGACAGTAGCTCCAATAGGCCTCGGGCTTTTCTGTCAACTCTTAAAAAGTCCAAAGCTACCATTAATTACATTTAATACCACTATATAAATATAATTGCATTCTAGGCCTTATTTATAAATTATATCCCAAGACTTTATTATACATGCAACCTCTTCATAAAATATTCGTAATAATACAAAGTCATGAATATAGACTGCCACTTTGAAGATTACTACATCTTAATTCCTTGAGTACCCGGTTTAATCCTTCAAGTTATTCATCATATATTTATGAAATCCAAATCCATAAATATATATACTTTAGTAACTCCTTACTAAAGTAGTTAGGTCTAACTCTTTGAATAACTAAACCTATTAAACTTATCTCAAGGGAATATTTTGTATATCCATTAAGAGACTATAAATTTCATCTTGAGAATATATGTTTCATCAACACTAAATGTGGTTGCCTAACATACTGAGGTTTTGACCGTTACTCTAGATCTTACTCCTAATATATCAAAACAACCTACATGTTATGATCAGGTCCATTATTCTCTCAAGATTAAGAGTCCATGCAAATAGAAATCGTTAATTTATTATTCATTTGACAGTCGTTAGAAGAATAATAAATCTCACAGCGGTCTAGTTTAATATGTCTTAACTCTTAAAACATATCAATATAGCAACTAGAAATCTCTATTTCCATGATCAAGACAAATCATCTTAGTTGATATGTTATAGTCTTCGCAAATGAAATGCCCAATTTCATCACTGACTACGAACTAAAATTCTGAGTTTATAAAGAACTTGTGATTTATATCTTTTGTGACTAAATTATCTTATGGATTATATAATAATGTCCCAATATTCATGTTTCAATTTTTTTTTAGATAATAATAAAACAACTTTATTAAACACAACATTAAGTCATACATAGTGCCATACAATAGGATTTAAGGGCACACATCCTAACACAAGTTTTATCTAGTAATGAAAATCCAAGTTTGACTCAATAACAAAGACAAAAGTATAATGTTTAAGCTCAGCTCAAGTATGAAAATTTGATGAAAAATGTATATTGCATTAATTAGAAACTAATCATGTACATGTATATTTATACAAGGATTTAGCAACTAACTCCCTAAATTAACTTCCCAAAGTATACAAAGCTTCCCTCTAAAACATTAATATGAAACAACCAATAAGCTACTGACATGTGGCCATAAATAATACTAACACTATAACTAAACTACAAGTAGCTTTACAAATATTATAATAGTACAAGAGTAAAATTACTATCGTTTACATATATGCAGTATGCAATTTCTTCTAAAGCTTTGTTCTTTGATGATCTTGATTCATGTGCTTGGCTCATTTGTGGGCTTGACCTTCTGATACTCCCCCTCAAGAGGAAGAGGGGAATGTATGTCCACCATATTCATCTTGGACAGTAAATGAGAGAACATATGTGAGCCAAGTGCCTCTGACAAGAGATCTCCAATTTGAGACTTGGTTCTAATATGTAGCAACTGAACCACTTTAGCTAGAACATTGTCCCTAACAATGTGACAATTTATTTCTATGTGTTTTGTTCTCTCATGGAATGTTAAGACATATGTGATTCATGTTCAGAATATATGTCAACATTTTATATAATTGTCTAATCCTTTGACAAAACATACTTTACTTGTATTTGGGTAGATCTAGGACGTGTTTAATGCTTCAAGAAACAAGGTTTCAAGTTCAAGTGTTAAAGCCATGCAAGTTTGTCCAAGAATCAAGTGAAGAAGTGTTATTCATTAAGGCTCTACAGCTAGCTCGACAGCTAGTATCTATCGAGGTTTAAAAGAGCTGTTTCAGCCTGAGACTCAATAGCTGCTCGATAGATAGGGTATTTGTCGAGATTTATGAAACTTAGTTTTTCAAAGTTGTTTTTCATCCAATCCGTGAATGTATGTTTGACATTTCTTTTCTCACAACCCTAAACATATATAAGGATTATTTTAAGGGCCGTCATAGGTAGCACAGTTGCATAAGAGCATAATTCCACAAGTGTGAAGAAAAGTGTGATCGGAAACCTAGTTTGCCTTCGTTCATCTTGAAGAAGCTGCTGTGTTTGTACACCATAGAGTTTTGTGGCCAAACAACTTTATGCTCTTCATCGTGTGATGAACAAAAGAACTTTGCAACCAAATGGAAAAGTATTGGGTACTGCAATGGAACATAAAATCCTGCTGTATCTTGAAAATTGATCAAATTACCACCAAAGGTTTGAATCAAAATTTCTCTACCACTTAAATGACCAGCTTCTTCTCCTTCTACAATAATAGCTGCCACTTGGGAAGCATTAGGAAGGCAATATTGAGGTTGGTTTAAAGGTTGTTCTTTAATGAGGAGTTTACATTGATGTAAATTTGGAGTTCGAGATAGTTGACGAAATTTCTCCACAAATGGATTGTGCATGTCTAAGATCCTTTGAATAAGTCACACAATATCTTCATGAGCTTCTACAGATTGAGACATTCTGTATTGCATTTCAAGATTGGTGTTGTCGATATACAATTGTAGATGCCGCACACTTAGAGGTGTATGTGGTAAAAGACTACCAATTCTATGATAGATGACACCTTGGGCACGAAATGTATATATTCCTCGACTATTTGAGACCATGCTTTCATCCACGTGCACACCCATTGAGGTAAATGCAAGCATGTTGTTGTAAAACTGTATATATTGCCTGAAATGTCTACCCCGTGGTGTTTGCTCACAAATGAGCTCCATAAATTCAGGACAAATTGATATATTGGGGAAGGATATTTTTTCATCCTTGCAACACATTGAGGATGTCTCTCGATGGAACAAATGGGCATTACAAAAGTGACATGTCTTTGGTTGAGGTAGTTGGTACCTAATGGTCTCTATAACTTCTTTAAAATCCTTTGCACAATTGTATCTGCCTTGCATACACTTTATTACATGTGCCGTACCATCAAATGTGTTGTCAACACCTAATTTTTATTTTGAGGAAAAAATTATTGATAAAGAGTGTTATGACAGTTGTGAAAGAAAATATTAAAATTGTACCAAATATTATGTTGTGAAATAAGCAAAATATTAATAATGTTTTGAATATGTAGCTTGTTAACAAATAATAAAATTGATAATGATAAAGCCAATAAGACCATTGGAGCACTAAGTTTTGAAAACAATTTCTTGGCTGAGAAGACCAAGAAGTTTGAGACGGAACTGTTCCAAGTGAGAGCTCAATTGGAGAGGACCTTAAGTGCAAAGCTTGATGAGATGCTCAGCATGCAATTATCTGCCTTCGATCAAACTGGTTTAGGGAATGATTTTTCTTCTCCTAATATTGCTTCTTCTAGTACTACTGTTTTTACTTCTCCTGTTAACAATATTGATTCTGAGAATAATGATGCTAAAACTGTGATAGCTAGTGAGCACATAGACATGTGTAAATCTATCTTAGGAGCACTCCCTAAGCTTTGCTAAGAAAGAAACCAAAAACCCTAGGGCTAAGAAGAGTAATGCTCAAAAGTTCAAAGAGAAGAAACAACATCTTTGTCATCACTGTGGAGTAGCTGGACACACTCGACCAAATTGCTACAAGTGGCAAGCCAATCAATAGAGCAACAACATGGTCTCAGCTGGAACCTAAGTTAGTTTTCATCCTCTCTTGCTCCTCTTGGAGATCTACTTAAAGCCCTCATGCTCCTTTCGAACTTGAATGGTTTCAATTCTTCTCCTTTACCACAGGTTCCAGGGTTTGCTCAAAGGAAAGGTTCTTCCATGGCGTGGAAGGAAAAAGGCTCTAAGTGATTTAGTCACTTTTCTCTCTCTCCCTCTTTTTGTTTTGTTTACATTAATTATGTGTTTTTCTTTCTTATTTTGAGATAATCTAGTTTTTATGCATTGCTTTATTTGATATGTTTTTGTTTTTTTTTTTTTTTTTTTTTTTTGTTTTTTTTTTTTTGTTTTTCATTCATAAAAAATAAAAATAAAAATTGAAAAATCAGAAAAATACAAAAACAGTGTGTGTTTGTGTACTTTGGTACGTTTATACCTTGAATGGCCAATGAAACAAAGTTTTCTAAGCTTTGTATCTTTTGTAGCTTAGATGGGCATCTTTATGTACAATTAAGCAAGTGAGCTTTGTGGGTCGTGTTTATGATGAGTAAGATTAAGTAATCTCTTGTACTTAACACTCGTATCATTCTTTTTTATAGGAAAGACTAAAAATCCTAAGAGAAAGGCATAAATAACCATCTCACCACTGTTGCCCACCAATTATGAAATGACATCTGTATGCTTTAGCATAACAAAAGTGCAATGTCAAAAAGCTTAACATAATTGGGTATTTCTTTTCTCTCTTTTATTTGCCCATGCATGATATGCTTAATAAAAGAAAATATGCAATGAAAAATTAAAGCAAAAGAAACAAAATGCTTTATATATGATTGCAAGTATGTATTCTAGGAGATGTGAGAGTTATAGGATTTACATCGAAGGTGATAGTCCCCATCAAGCAGTTATGATCTTGTGTGAGTTAAATTGATTTACTCATATCTCAAATCGTCATAACATAGAGACACTTATGCAATCTTGCAATGTTTTCATACACAACACGCAATATTCTTTGCTACTCTTGATACATGTGTAGGTACAATGTGATTTGGCCATCACAAGGTTTACTTGTATTAATGTATGCTCACTAAACTATCTTAACTTGTTTTTGAAATATAAAATTGGTTAGACGTGTTTAGTGTGTGTGTGTGTTTTTGGATCTATGTGCTTACATTTTTCTTGATTGAGAGATGTTTTAAGAGATTAAAATGTTGTTTGAATCCTTGGTTGAGTTGCATGTTTGATTGCATTCATGCTTGTGTTTTGCTTTTCTTGAAAAACTGTTTTTAAGCAATCTTGATAGCTCCTCAACACCTAGGCTATTTATCAAGTTCTTAAGCTTTTCTTTATCGCAATCTCAATAGCTTCTTGACAGCTCCTCTATCCATCGAGCTCATTTTTGTTGTGTACACCACTAGACAGCTGCTCAATAGCTGGATCTTTTCAAGCTTTTAAAGCTCGACACCTTTCAACACCTCTCGATTTGTCAAGAATTAAGAGGTTCTAGAAATTGGATCCGAGCAATTTTTCTTCATTTCTCCTCGATCTCTCTCGATTTTTTTTTTTTTGACTTTTCACCTCCTAAACACTCTTTTCTTACTCCAAACTTCTTCCTCAAGGGGTTTTTTTTTTTTTTTTTTTTGGCCTAGATCAATATTTCTTCATTAGTAAGGTCCTTAATCCTTCATTCTTCATGCATTTCATGCATTTGACCTAGCTTTTTAGGTTTTTGAAAATTTTTTGAGATGGGCTTTGTGAAAATGGCTTTAAATCATCATGCATCGCATCACATTTGCATTACAACAATGTTTCATGCATCTTAGATGTGTGTTTACCTTGTTGCAATAATTGTGTGCTAGTAGGTTTGAATTGGGCTGAGCCCATGATCTATTTACTATTGCATATCACATGCTCATGCATTTTCATGCATACGTACCTTCCATTCTTTATATTTTGATATATTGACTGTGATTGGTGCTTTTCTGCGTGTCTCTCTCTCCTTCTTTCGTTAGTTGTTCTATGGCACCTAAATGTAAATCTACTCCGTCCCAGCATTCTCTTTATTCCAGGGCATCTACCTGTTGTGATCCTACCCCTTCTCATATTCGGTCCCGTGATGATAAAGCCTGCAAGGACTTTTTGGAGAACTTTTCTAGATGAGACATTCATTTGAAATGCCAAGCCATTTTGTCGGAATTTTCTGACATTGAAGTACCCACTGTCATTCACAGTAGGGGTTGGGAGTCACTGTGTGACATCTTGGTCACTTGTCCATCCGTGCTTATACAAGAATTCTACTCCAACATGCATGGATTTGATTATTTAGTACCTCATTTTTCTACTCATGTGTTGAGGTAAGTGCATTGTGGTCACTCCGGATATTGTATTCGACGTGCTCCATATCCCTAGGGTAGCGCATCCTGACTACTCTAGCGGTGATCGTCTTAAGAAAGTGCAAAAAGACGAGCTTATGTCTTCTTTTTGTGAGCATCCCTCTGATTGGGGTGATCATACACGATCATTATCAATTTTATTATTTGTTAACAAGCTACATATTCGAAACATTATTAATATTTTGCTTATTTCACAACATAATATTTGGTACAATTTTAATATTTTCTTTCACAACTATCATAACACTCTTTATCACTAATTTTTTCCTCAAAATAAAAATTAGGTGTTGACAACACATTTGATGGTACTGCACATGTAATAAATTGTATGCAAGGCAAATACAATTGTGCAAAGGATTTTAAAGAAGGTATAGAGACCATTAGGTACCAACTACCACAACCAAAGATATGTCACTTTTGTAATGCCTGTTTGTTCCATCGAGTGACATCCTCGATGTGTTGTAAGGATGGAAAAATATCCTTCCCCAAAATATCAATTTGTCCTGAATTTATGGAGCTCATTTGTGAGCAAACACCACAGGGTAGACATTTCAGGCAATATATACGGTTTTACAACAACATGTTTGCATTTACCTCAATGGGTGTGCACGTGGATGAAAGTGTGGCCTTAAATAGTCGAGGAATATATACATTTCATGCCCAAGGTGCCGTCTATCATAGAATTGGTAGTCTTTTACCATATACACCTCTAAGTGTGCGGCATCTACAATTGTATATCTACGACACCGATCTTGAAATACAACGCAGAATGTCTAAATCTGTAGAAGCTCATGAAGATATTGTGTGACTTATTATTCAAAGGATCTTAGACATGCACAATCCATTTGTGGAGAAATTTCGTCAACTATCTCGAACTCGAAATTTACATCAATGTAAACTCATCATTAAAGAACAACCTCTAAACCAACCTCAATATTGCCTTTCCAATGCTTCCCAAGTGGTAGCTATTATTGTAAGAGGAGAAGAAGCTGATCATTTAAGTGGCAGAGAAATTTTGGTTCAAACCTTTGGTGGTAATTTGATCAATGTTCAAGATACAACAGGATTTTATGATCCATTGCAGTACCCAATACTTTTTCCATTTGGCTACAAAGTTCTTCTATTCATCACACGATGAAGAGCATGAAGTTGTTTGGCCACAAAACCCTATGGTGTACAAACACAACAGACCTCTAATTGGGGTGATCATCAATTCACTCCTTGCTCGACCTTTGCTAAAGGTCCGAGATTTCTTAACATGGTCATGACATTCATTCTCCATACTTTGTCTTACTATAACTCCATTACAGAACCTCGTGTTTGGTTTTTGTTATTCCTTATTGAGTATCTTTCCATAGACTTCCCCTCTCATTTCATTCTTTCGCTTATAGATGTGTATAAGGATACAACGACCCATGATAAGCCCATCTTCCATTCAGCTATCACGAGGATTCTAAGCCATTTTTCTATCTCATTTCCCGTTTTTGAACACTTCCATGTTATGTGTGCCATAGACGCTGCTACCGTTAAATGGAGCGAGGCGTAGTTACATTCGAGGCAGCTCGGGACGGCATTTCCTCTAGCTTCTATAGCTCTATCCACATCTGCTTCCTCTTCTTCTACGAGCGGTGTGACTCTCGAGGACATCATGGCACAACTTGTGTGCATGGATGCTTACCTCGACACTTTCAGTGATGAGTTGTGTCAGGTGAACACCCATGTTGGGCATATTGCACGACGACAAGATGTCATGGGTGGCTTCGTTGCTTCTCCTCCTCCTACTTTAGAGGCTTCTGAGGATGAGGACGATAATGGTGATGCTGAGGATGATGGTGCTAGCTCTTCTAGTGCTGATGAGATGTTTACTTGATATACTTACCCTTTGTCACTCATGACAAAAAGGGGGAATAGTTTTGGATATAAGAGTAGTCATATTCATAGGGGGATGGTTACTATAGGAGATTTTTGTTAGCGGGAGTATTCATATTTTGAGGGATGTAGTGAGGATCTTTATGTATCTTTTTCTTTTCTTTCTATTTTAGATACATTGTTCATGTACCTTAGATTTTTTGATCATATTGTGATAGCAAACCTTGTACTTGTTGATATATATAAATTCGAGGTTGTTATTGTAGTTCTTTCACCTATCTTTACATGTGTTGTTTCTTTTCTCTCTTTATGCACATGTTTCTTATATATTGTATGAAATCTTTTATTTCTGTTTCACACTAAGATGCTGTGATGAGTTTTGTTTAAGTGTTTCAAAAATACAGGCTGTCAAAGTCTTCTTGTCATGAACTCTCTTCTTGCAAAGTTTTTCAAGAGTTTGTGTTAGGATAAAATTTACTGTACTTAACATGTGAGTATGATTTGAGTGATTTATGCCTTCTCTCATATGTTCATTTGTTTGTTGTGGTTTTGCCACGGATTGCCAAATGGGGAGATTGTTAGGACATATGTGATTCATGTTAGGAACATATGTCAACATTTTACATAATTGGCTAATCCTTTGACAAAACACATTTTACTTGTATTTGAGTAGATCTAGGATATGTTTAATACTTCAAGAATCAAGATTTCAAGTTCAAGTGTTAAAGCCATGCAAGTCTGTCCAAGAATCAAGTGAAGAAGTGCTGCTCATTAAAGCTTGATAGCTAGTATCTATCGAGGTTTAAAGAAGCTGTTTCAGCCTGAGGCTTAACAGTTGGTCGATAGATAGGGTATCTGTCGAGATTTATGAAACTCAATTTTTCAGAGATGTTTTTCATCCAATCCGTGAATGTATGTTTAGGCTTTCTTTTCTCACAACCCAAAACATATATAAGGGTTATTTTAATGGCCGTCATAGGTAGCACAGTTGCACAAGAGCACAATTCCACAAGTGTGAAGAAAAGTGTGACTGGAAACCTAGTTTGCCCTAGTTCATCTTAAAGAAGCTGCTGTGTTTGTACACTGTAGGGTTTTATAACCAAGCAACTTCATGATCTTCATTGTGCGATGAACAAAAGAACTTTGTAGCCAACACCCTTCTCAAGTTGGTGATCAAGTCGCATACTGAGATCTGTGCATCTATTGGTTAGTCATATACTGGGATTTGTGCAATATAAGGAGAAATTGTCACTACGAAACAAGTCCAATTGAATATTGGGGTAAGGGTTCAACTGTAGGTTGGTATAAGGTACTGAGATTCCTTTACTTGTAACCGCTTGTTGTGATAATAGTGAATTCTCGGGAGTGGTGACCTTAAAATCACTCGGTAGGGTTTTTGCCGTATAGGTTTTCCTCATTCGTAAACAAATCACCGTGTCAATTTATTTTCTGCTGCATATTTATTTAGTTGATGATCTGTTTATGCTGCCCCGTATTTTGCATGTTAATTTGATTAATTAATTAAATTTGACTAAATAATCAATTAATCCATCACAAAGGGTCAATACGTTTTTGGTTTATCGTGGAACATGGGGTTAACTCCAATATGCAGTGTAGCTTGGCTATCGCTAATGAGTAGAGTTGTTTTTGGATGTGAAACATGAATACCCTCGAGAGAACTCAACAATCAAACAATCTCATACATTGTCATTGCCATAACTCTATATACTGATTCCACTAATGATCTTGACATAGTTTGTTGCTATTTAGACTTCCAAGACACTAAGAATTCCCTAATAAAAACACAATATCCTATAGTTGACCTTCTGGTATCAATGCATGCACCCAATATACATCAGCAAAAGCTTTGATATGCAGCTCAAATTTGCTAGAGAACAACAGAACTTGGCATGGAGTGCCTTTAATATACTACAGAACTCTATTTGCAGCTTGGAGATAAGGCATCCTAGACTTAGCCATAAACTGTCTTAGCTTAAAAACTGCAAATGTGATGTCTAGTCTTGTGATAGTTAGGTATAGAAGTCCACCAATTATTCTCCTATAAGAACCATGTTCCTCCAATTCTTTGCCTTCATGCTTACTTAGCTTTAAGTTTTGCTCCATAGGTGTCTTTGCTAGTTTGCATCCCAACAAACCTGCATCACACAAGAGTTCTAAATCATACATTCTTTGGCATAGATTAATACCTTCTTTAGATCTTGCAGCTTTAAGACCTAAGAAAAATTTTAAATCCCCTAGGTCTTTGAGCTTGAACAATTGATCTAATAGAATTTTGAGGTCTGCCATTGCTTGTGTATAATCATTGGCAATAAGAACATCATCCACATATACTAATAATGCAATAAAAGCTTTAAAGCTTTTCTTTGTGACAAGAGAATACTTTGCCTTGACATGCTGAAAACCCAATTGAATCAAAGCATGAGAAATCTTTGAAAATCATTGCCTAGAAGCTTGTTTTAAGCCATATAAAGACTTGTTAAGTTTACAAACAACCTCCCCCTTGCTATAAAAGCTTAGAGGTAAAGCCATGTAGACCTCCTTTTCAAGATCTCCATGTAAAAACACATTGTTGACATCAAGCTGAGACAAATGCCAACCTTTCACAATAGTTACAGCAAGCAAGACCTTGGCAAAAACCATTTTGGCAACTGGGGAAAAGTACTCTATGTAATCCAGTCCTTCCCTTTGAGTAGCCTTTGGCAACAAGTCTTGCCCTGTTTCTCTCAATAGAACCATATGCCTTATGCTTGATTTTGTAGACCCACTTATAGCCTATAGGCTTCTTGTGAAGTGGTAAAGAAGTGAGAGACCAAGTATGATTAGCCTCCAATGTAACAACCTCAGCTGTCATAGCCTCTCTCCATTTCGAATCCTTAACAGCTTGGGTATAAGATGAAGGTTCCATAATAGAAAAGATGGCATTGCAAAAGTGTCTATGGTTTAAAGAAAGGTGAGTAAAAGAGAGAACATTATGATGGGGATGAGTGGTACCTTTCTTAGGAAGTGATGGAGTAGTGAGTGATGATGAAAGATTGACTTAACTGCAGTGAAGAGATTGTAGGTAAGATGGTTTATAAGAAACTCGGGTAGATCTTCTAAGGGACTGAACTAGCTCAACATATGGAGGTCGTGCAATAGGTGGTTTCTATAGGTAAATGTGATTCTACAGATGAAGAAGGTTAAGAATCAACAACCTAAATTGGGACAGGTTGAGATTCAGGAGGTATGGATTGAGAGGGCACATTAGACTCAGAATTAGGAGTAGACTCATTTTTTGTATTAGATTCTGAATCAATATTAGGAGAAAAAAGATAATCATGAAAGAAATGATCATGATGGACAAGAGAATTAGTAGGCAATGTGGTAAGAGTGGAAGGAATCACCTAAAGAATGTTGAGGTACAGTGGGAGAGGAAGGTGTGGATGCAGAGTCATGGGAGAGATTGTAGGTAAGATGGTTTATAAGAAACTCGAGTAGATCTTCTAAGGGACTGAACTAGCTCAACATATGGAGGTCGTGCAATAGGTGGTTTCTATAGGTAAATGTGATTCTACAGATGAAGAAGGTTAAGAATCAACAACCTAAATTGGGACAGGTTGAGATTCAGGAGGTATGGATTGAGAGGGAATGACATTAGACTCAGAATTAGGAGTAGACTCATTTTTTGTATTAGATTCTGAATCAATATTAGGAGAAAAAAGATAATCATGAAAGAAATGATCATGATGGACAAGAGAATTAGTAGGCAATGTGGTAAGAGTGGAAGGAATCACCTAAAGAATGTTGAGGTACAGTGGGAGAGGAAGGTGTGGATGCAGAGTCATGGGAGAGATTGTAGGTAAGATGGTTTATAAGAAACTCGAGTAGATCTTCTAAGGGACTGAACTAGCTCAACATATGGAGGTCGTGCAATAGGTGGTTTCTATAGGTAAATGTGATTCTACAGATGAAGAAGGTTAAGAATCAACAACCTAAATTGGGACAGGTTGAGATTCAGGAGGTATGGATTGAGAGGGAATGACATTAGACTCAGAATTAGGAGTAGACTCATTTTTTGTATTAGATTCTGAATCAATATTAGGAGAAAAAAGATAATCATGAAAGAAATGATCATGATGGACAAGAGAATTAGTAGGCAATGTGGTAAGAGTGGAAGGAATCACCTAAAGAATGTTGAGGTACAGTGGGAGAGGAAGGTGTGGATGCAGAGTCATGGGAGAGAAAAAGGAATATATGCTCATGAAAAGATACATCTCTAGAAATGAAAACTTTCCAAGAGGTGAGATTCAGGAGTTTTATATCCCTTGATGTTAGAAGGATAACCCAGTATGACATAGGCTTGAGGAAATTTGTTCCAATGAACATGAATGGTGGAAGAATGACATAAGCATCCAAAAACTCAAAGACGAACATAAGAGGGTTTAGTTTTAGAAAGTAATTCAAAGGGATTTTTGTTTTGTTAGATAGGTGATGGTAACTTGTTGATAATATGGGCCCCAGTAAGAACATAGTCCCCCCAATAACTCATAGGTATATTGGATTGAAGTCAAAGTGGTCTAGCGAAGGACAAAAGGTGCTGATACTTTCTTTCCACCACAAAATTCTATTGGGGAATGTAAATGCAACTCTTTTGATGTATTATACCATGAGTAGAATAGAAATCAACCAAAGAGAATTCTTGTTCATTATCAGATATAATGGACTTAACATTGATCTGAATATGGGTTTGAATCATTTTGTAAAAAAAGAGAAGAAGACATCTGTGAGAGACCGAGATTTTGGGGGTGCTCTCAAAATAGTGTACTTGGTACCTCTTTGGGGTTTTGATTAATGTGGAATCGCCACTTATTTTCAATTACAAAAAAAAAAAAAAAAAAAAAAAAAAAAAAATTACACAGTAGAATTGCCTCAAATTTTATTAATTCGAATATGTACAATCTGGTAGAGGATTATATCGCTTTGGTCCTAAATACAATCTAAGTAAAAAAGATACAAAGCTTTGGTCCTAAATATAATCTACCAAAAAGTGATAAAAAAAAAACTAATCTTGAACCAAGACCTAAGGTTCAGGGGCTAGGTGTTAGGCACCCATTTTGCTCGGACAAAGTCCGGTCCTCTAGACTATGAATGACCATTATGTACCTACAATCAATGACATGCAACAAACTATGAGATGCAATATTCTACTGTTAGTTTTCCTAGATCTATGATTAAATGCTATTTGAGAATCCTAGACCTATATCTTACTCCATGCAAAAAAAAGGTTTGATTTATTTTGTTATGAGAAAGCCATATGAAAAAACCAGGAATTTATGATAGAAAATCATAGATCCGATTTTTATAGTGCAAAACTATGGATTTTTTTATAGAAAAATAAAGATCTGGTTTTCGTTAAGCAAAACCATAATTTTTTTTTTTTTTTTTATAGAAAAATACAAATCTGGTTTTTATGATGCAAAACTATGAATTTTTTATAAATACATATCTGGTTTTTTATTATGCAAAACAGTATTTTTGATAGAAAAATACATGTCTGGTCTTTTGTTATTCAAAACGGTATGAATTTTATAAAAATACAGTTCTGGTTTTTTGTTATGCAAAATGGTATGAATTTTATAAAAGGAATTTTGGATTCAAGTTCTTGATGTAGAAAAAAAGCAACTTATGCATGAAACAATTTGTAAATATGAGATTCCAAGTAGAAAATTTAATCCTAGATCTAAGATTAAAATCAAGAACAATTAAGACCCAAAATTTAAAACACATGAAAAACGCTAGATCTACATAACTCATCCTAAACATATGAATTAAGATCTAGAAGGGAAAATCATACAAAAGACTGAAATCTATATATGAATATGCAAAGAATGAGATTCCAAGAACACATATACATATTTTTTAGAAAGCCTCAAAAACAAAATACATACCTACATGAATAAATTCAGCCAAGGGGAATTTTGGGTATTTTTCCCTATATATAAAAGTATTAGTTGCTTATAAAATAAGTTAAATTGACTTAAACGTCAGTAGACACAAAATTGGGTGGGGTTTGTTGCAAAAAAAGGATTTGGATGAGTTTTCAATTGAAAAAAAAGAAGTACCGGGAATATTATGAGAATTGTGCCTGTGGGGGGTTTGGGCCTTGAAAATCAGTACCGACCCATTTTATTAAGTCCTAGGATCAACGTGAATGCCCAACTCAACCCATAAGAGAGAAGCGGACCTCAGATGTGGTTGGAATGAGCGCGGCCCAATAACACGTAAATTGGACTAAAGAAATTATTGTTCGAGGAAATCCTTGAGTGCTCAGCCTAATGCCAATTAGTGATCTGGGGGAAAAGGAGCCAAGAGTTGACTAACCCGAAATGGATACCTCCGAGATGTTAGTGCCTTTGGGGAATTCGCTATCGAGCGTTGTTTGGCGCCTGGAGCAAGTTTCAAGGGAATCCTCAGAGGGAATGATTATTCCTTGAGATTTTGGCGAAAGTGGGAATGCATGTAAATTGGTAAAATATTAATGATTAATGCCCCACTAAAGAGAGACTATATAAGGGGATGGAAGGAAGACTAAGGGGAGGTTAGAAAACACAAGGAAAAACACTAGGAAAAAAGAAGGGAAAACACAGGGGAGAGGAGAGTGAACAAAGAAAAGAGGAAAAGCTGCTATCATTAAAAGCTTGTAGGTTAGAAGGCTTATAAGAAGGTGATAGTTAGGACAATCTAGCTATCACTTGGGGATTTACCAGTAGGATTGTGAGTTATCCCACAAATGAATAAATTGGGGGCCCAAATCCTTAAAACAGTATCATAGTCCTTGAAGGTTTAGGGGCCACAATTGGCGCCGTCTATGGGGATCCTACTCAACCGTAGGCTTTAACCTAGCTTGATATCGGTCTATTATGGAGGGTTCGCATGCTAAAGAAGGCTCTAGTGGAGGAAACAATTCATGGACTTTCTCAAGGGGTCGTAGGAGGTTGGAAAAGGAGCATAGAAGGGAACAACAGTGCATGCAATAAGGGAATTAGATTAAGCATGATTCAGATGAGGGGTCCTCATATGGAGAACGAATCATGTCTTATATCCCTGAGCAATCTCATTGTGACAAAAGGGAAAGAGAGTTGGAGGATTTATGAAACCAAGTTAAGGACCATAAGATTGAGCTAAAAGGTCGATGACGTAAAAGGGATCAGGAAGTTTTGTCTGATGACCCCGATTACACTAGGGGGAGTCATCTCGAGGCAGCAATTCACGACTATCGAGGGATAGGTCCCGTGAATCAAGGGGGTGTCATCATAAATCTCCCCATCATGATAGGCTTGGGCACCATAATGCTGCTTTGGATGCCATAAGCCGAGCGCTGAGGAGAGCTATCCATTCACCCTTCCCCAAAGAGATTGAATGCACGAAAATACTGAGGCAGTTCACCTGCCCACCATTTACCATTTGTCATGGAAAAATTGATCTGGTTGAGCATGTAAATCACTATATTCAAATGATGTCACTCTATTCCTAGAATGATGGTTTGATGTGCAAGGTGTTCCCATCTAGTCTTGGGTTGACGACTATGAGATGGTTTAATGGTTTAAGGAAAGGATCTATTCGAAACTTTAGGGAATTGACGCAGGCATTTAGGGCATGATTTATAATGTGTAACAAAGTTCCTCAGCCGATAGATGCCTTTTTATCCATAAGGATGAGAAGTGGGAAGACTCTTCGCTTTTATGTGAACAGGTATTGGGAGCTATACAATGAAATAGGAGGGGAATATGAGAGGGTAGCCGCCAGCACCTTCCAACTTGGGCTTCTTAAGGATTCAGAACTGAAGGATTCTTTAACCATACGGCCTCTCGAGAATATGCATTAGCTTATGAGAAGGATTGAAAAGTATAAGAGACTAGAAGACGATCGGTTATAGTGCAAAGGAAAAGTCCCAGCTTCTTTGCAATACCACAAAGATTATCATCCCAAGAGGTTTTAGCAAAGAATTTGGAGGGAGACAAGGGTCCTTGGTATGGGATCGACGCAATGGACCAAGGGAGTTAATGTGATGTTTAAGGAGCCTGTCTATAAGATCCTCGAGCGTATTAAGAATGAGCCTTACTTTTGATGGTTGGGAAAGATGGACGGGGGCTTGGCAAGAAGGAATCAGAGCTTGCATTGCACTTATCATGGAGAGAAAGGTCATACTACAAAGCAGTGCCAGGTTTTGATGGACCACTTGGAGCAGCTTGTAAAAGAGAGGTATCTAAAGGAATTTGTGGTTGGTGAAAAAAAGGTCAATACAAGCCAAGACTTGGGAAGTCGGAGTAAAAATGCACTTCCCCTGCCCTTAGGGGTTATTGAGGTTATTAACGTAACTTCCATGGGAGTCAGTGTGGTGACCCCACCTAAAGCAGACTCTATGGACCGGCCAAAGAAGAAGCTTAAGAGAACCTCAGTCTCGATCATGTTTGGTGAAGCAAACTTGGAATGGACATTTGAGCCACATGATGATGCCTTGTTGGTGACCTCATGGATCGGTGGATTCTTAATAAAGAGAGTATTAGTTAATTAAGGGAGTGGGGTTGAGATCATGTACCTTGACCTGTATAAGGGGCTATGGTTGAAGCCTAAGGATTTGAGTAAATATGATACTTTGATGGTAGGGTTTGATGGGAAAGTGGTAATGCCTGAGGGGCAGGTAAAACTCTTAGTGGTAACCAAGGGAAAGGAGGTTGAGGTAAATTTCATAGTGGTTAATGCCTTTTCACTGTACACTACGATTTTGGGATGGCCCTAGATCCATGCTATGGGGGTGGTACCTCCTATGTTGCATCAGAAGATCAAATTTCCAATTGAGGATAGGGTGGCAATAGTGTGAGCCGACTAGAAGGCAACAAGACAGTGCTTGGTGGCTGCCATAAACCATGAGAACAAGCAAAAAGATCAAGTTGAAGCGAAGCAATTATAGCGTTTACCAGATGCCATAAGCCTATTAGGAGTAGAGAGCGTGAAAGACTTAGTTGAAGTGTGAATTTCACCTTATACTGATAGGCACTTTCAGATAGGAAAAAATATGTAACTGGGAGATTGGGTAGAAGTTCTCCTAGTGTTAATACAAAATTTCTCAAGGTGGACCCTACCTTTACTATGCATCGGTTGAATGTCGATCCTTCGGTCACGCTAAAGAAGCAAAGACCTAAGAGATTGGCAAAGACACATGTGGAAACAGTGAAGGAAGAAGTAAAGAAGTTGAAATAGGTGGGGGCTATCAAAGACATTTTTTCCTGAGTAGTTGTCTAGTACGGTGGTGGTAAAGAAGAAGAATTGAAAATGGAGAGTTTGCATTGATTTTGCCGATCTAAATCGAGCATGCCCTAAAGATCCATTCCCTATACCAAAGATCAACTAGCTAGTGGATGCTAGGTCGGACACAAGAGAATGAGCTTCCTAGATGCCTTTCAAGGCTACCATCAGATCACTTTGGCACTCGAGAATAAAGAGAAAACTTCCTTCATTACTCCCGAGGGTAATTACCATTATACAGCAATGCCCATCGGATTTAAGAATGTTGGGGCAATGTACCAACAAATGGTTACCAGGATGTTCAAGGAGTAGAATAGTAAAATGGTAGAAATTTATATTGATGACATGGTGGTGAAGAGTAAAAGAGGTGAAGAGCAAGTTCCTAACTTGGTTAAAGTTTTCAAAATATTGAGACAGCACAAGCTATGTCTCAATGCAAATAAATGTGCTTTTGGTGTAGGGTCGGGTAAGTTTTTGGGTTACATGATAACTACATGGGGAATCGGAGTCAGCCTCGACCAGATTACAGCCTTTCAACAACTTAAACCACTTGCAAACCCCAAAGAGGTGCAAAAGCTCATTGGGATGATTGCTGTCCTGAATAGATTTGTTTTGAGGTTCGTGGATAGGTGTAGACCCTTCTTTTGGTTGTTGAAGAACTAGAAGAGTTTTCAGTGGATGAAAGAGTGTGACATGGCATTCAGAGACCTGAAGTCTTATTTGGCTAGCTAGCTTGTCTTATCCCGGCTTGACCTTGAAGAAGATTTGTATATGTATTTGGGGGTTTCCGACCACGCGGTAAGCTTGGTTTTGCTAAGACATCAGGATGGGATCCAAAGACCAGTGTATTAACTTAGTTAAAATTTAATTGATGCAAAAACTAGGTATTTTCCATTAGTAAAAATGGTGCTAGCTCTGGTGCATGCTACGAGGAAATTGCTACATTATTTTCAGGCCTCTATAGTATGGGTGTCAACTGAGCACCCCCTAAAGTCGCTTTTGAGGAGGTTGGATTTTACTTGTAGGATAGCTAAATGGGGAACTAGGATTGGAATGTTTGACATACAAGCATTGGAACTCTATTAAGGGTTAGGTATTGGTAGATTTCATAGCTGAGTTCACCTTTGAACTAGGAGTTCCTGTTTGGATATGCTAGTTTATGGTTAGAAAATGGAGCATGTATGTGGATGGTTACAAGAGGATGAGGAATCAAGGTTGTAATGATATCTCTAGATGGAGTCTAATTGGAAAAGTCACTGAGGTTAGGTTTCCACACTTCTAACAATGAAGCCGAGTACGAAGCCCTTATTTCTGGTCTCAAGGTGGTCTAGCAGCTGGGTGCCAAGGAAGTTGAGGTGTTCTTGGACTTAATATTAGTAATGAGTTAGATTGAGGGGATCTTTGAAGCTAGGGATTCCAGTATGCAGCAGTATTTAAAGTGGTATGGGGCTTTACGAGCAACTTTTCGAAAGGTGAATGTGGTTAGGATACCAAGAAGTCAGGATTGTAATGCTGACTCATTGGCAACTTTGGCCTCATCATTGGATGAATGTGTACCCCTAATGATCTTTGTGGAATTATTGGAGTAGTCGAGTATAGAACATCATACAATAGTAGCATAAACTACAATACCAGGACCATGTTGTATGGATTCGTATATCTCGTTCCTAACTAATGGATCTTTGCCGATTGATTCGAAAGAGTCTGAGAAAATAAGAAGAACATTGGCTCGCTTCTGGCTTTCCGAGGAAAACAGGCTATATCGATGCTCGTTTGAGGGACCTTATTTGTTATGTATCCATCCAAACAGATTTCCCGAACTTCAAGCCGAGCAGCATGAAGGGATATGAGAAGGACATTTAGGAGCGAGGTCTTTAGCCTATCGAGTTATGACCCTAAGGTTTCTAATGGCCATGTATGCAATGGGATGCGACTGAATATGTAGAAAAATGTGACTAGTGTCAAAGGAATGCCCCAATCACTCACCAATTGAGTTGAAATTTGAACTTGGTCACTAGCCCTTGGCCTTTTACATAGTGGGGTCTGGACATAATCAGACTACTCCCTAGGGCTACAGGGAACAGGAGGTTTGTGTTGGTCATTATCGATTACTTCACCAAGTGGGTAGAAGTTGATGATTTTGTGAATATTTGGGATGTAAATGTGAAGATATTTGTATGCAAAAACATCATTACAAGATTTGGGGTATCCCGGGCACCCATTTTAGACAATGGGCTATAGTTTAACAGTAAAACCTTTTGGGAGTTCTGTAGTAACCTGGGAATAATTGATAGGTACTCGTCACCAACTTATCCTAGAGCAATGGGCAGGCAATAGCAACAAATAAGATGATAGTGGATGGTCCAAAAAAGAGGCTGGAAGGGTTGAAAGGGAATTGGAATGAGGAGTTGCGGACGTTTTATAGGCTTACCAAACCACACTGAGAGGATCGACGAGCGAGACTTCTTTCTCGTTGACATATAGGGTAGAGGCAGTGATACCGATTGAGATTAGCTTGTTAAGCATGAGAGTTGATGATTTCACACGAAGTGATAATGGCACTCAAATGGTCTAGACTTTAGACTTCTTAGAAGAAAAATGAGATATGATATCTGTCCAGCTCACTAATTATCAACAAAAGTTGGCCAAGAGGTATAATAGGAATGTAAAGCCTAGAGAGTTTGTAGCAGGTGTCCTTGTTTTGCGGAAAGCAGTTGGGAGTATGAAAGATTTGAGTGTGGGACAGCTTGCCTTGAATTGGGAAGGTCCCTATAGGGTGACGGCCAAAGTTAGGATGGGGGCTTATTACTTGGAGGACTTGGAAGAAAGACCTTTAACCTAGCTATGGAATGTTTATAATCTCAAAAAATATTATTTTTAAGTGTGGAAGGGCAGTTGCAAGAGATGTTTTAGTTTGTAAACGAACTTGAATGAAGAGTATGGAGTGGATTCAGTTAAATGCATATTGTGTTGTTAAACTAGAATTGAATTTTTCACAAGGACAAACGCTTGGCCTTGGCCTGGCTTCTGTCACTGACAAGGTTAAAACCTTAATAAAGTTTTCCTAAGGACAGAAGCTTGGCCCTTACCTGACTCCGGTCACTGACCAAGTGAAAACCTTAATAAATTTTTCCTAAGGACAAAAACTCGGCTTCAGCCTAATTCCAACCATTGACCAGGTAGAAACCTTAATGAATATTTCTTAACATAAGGATCCTGTCTCGATCCGAGCATATTCAATGTCTACTACTAAAAAATAAATAATAATGGAACAATCATTATGAGAAATAAAGTAGAGAAAATAAGCAAACAACTTAAGTAAAAAGTGCAAGCATTTAGCATAAAACAAATTAAATGAAGTTTGATACATAAATAAAAGGTCACTGTTAGGATATATGCCCTTAAATCCTATTGTATGATGCTATGTATGACATTATGTATGACTTAATGTTGTGTTTAATAAAATTGTTTATTTTTATCTAAAATAATGGTAACATGAATATTTGGACATTATCATATAGTCCATGAGATGCATAGTATGTGATTTATGTGATTTAGTCACAGAAGATATAAATCACAAGTTCTTTGTAAACTCAAAATTTATAGTTCGTAGTCGGTGATGAAATTGGGCATTTCATCTGCGAAGACTATAACGTATCAACTAAGATGATTTGTCTTGATCATGGAAGTGGTGACTTCTAGTTGATATGTTGATATGTTTTAAGAGTTAAAACATATTGAACTGGACCGCTGTGAGATTTATTATTCTCCTCACGACTTCTATTTGCATGAACTCTTAATCCTGAGAGAATAATGAACCTGATCATGAGGTGTAGGTTGCTTTGATATATCAGGAGTGAGATCTAAAGTAACGGTTAAAACCTCAATATGTTGGGCAACCACATTTAGTGTTGATGGAACATATATTCTCAAGATAGAATTCATAATCTCTTAATGGAGATACAAAATATTCCCTTGAGATAAGTTTAATGGGTTTGGTTATTCAGAGAGTTAGGCCTAACCACTTTGGTAAAAAATTACTAAAGTATATATTTATGAAATTGGATTTCATAAAATATATGATGAATAACTTTAAAGGATTAAACCGGGTACTCAAGGATAAGATGTAGTAATTTACAAAGTGGCAGTCTATATTTATGACTTTGTATTACTACGAATATTTTATGAAGGGGTTGCGTGTAAAATAAAGTCTTGGGATATAATTTATTAATAAGGCCTAGAGTGCAATTATATTTATATAGTGGTATTAAATATAATTAATGGTAACTTTGGACTTGTCAAGAGTTGACGGAAAAACCCAAGGCCCATTGGAGCTAGTGTCTTATTGGTCCCTTTTGGTCCCATTCCAAGCCACACATTAAAGCCCAATTGGAAAGGCCCAATAGGCCGGCCCAATTAGATAATCAGTTAGTTATAAAGGGAGAAACATACAGAATTTTTTTTTAATGTGATTTTTCGAAAAGAAAAGAAAGAGTGTGAGACACACTTTCATTCTCCCTTTTGGAAACTGATTGAGAGACCACACATCTTGGGTGTAAAGTGGAATTGGAGTGAAGATTAAAAGTTTTCCCAAGTGCTTCTAATCTTTGTTTTGAAATTCCCCACACCAAGGTACGCTATCTTGTTCTTAAATTATGAAATTCATAGAGTGCATGTTGTCAATCATGAATGAAATAGATCCTTGTTTGTTGCTTCCGCTGTGTGTTTTGTATGAGATACAAAACCAGATTTTTATCCAACAGTCACTTGGCCCGATACAAAAGCCTTAACAATCCTATAAAAGGAAAAACAGAAAAAAGAAAATAATTTGATTAGGTAGTCTATTAGAGGAGCTTAACTTGGAATTAACTGGGGGCACTCTGTGTCTCAATAGGAGTGACAGTTGTCGGGTTCTTCTTGTCAATTACCACAACATGGGCATCGATCTATTGGGATAGCTCCCTCATACCGAGGCTGACCTCCCCCTTTTCTTCTCCCTCAGCACTCTCAGATTGGTCATCTACTTGATCTTTTACTAGATGTTCATCAGGTAGGGGAATTTGATTGGTCTCTTTGAATGGGGAGCTCTCGGGGAGGCCGATTGCATTAACAGCAGCCATCTGACCCTCTGCAATGCTGAGCCTCCGAGCCTAGAATATGATTTCCTTAGCTGAGTTTTCAGCATCCTTAAAGCCGATGTTGTAAAAAACTTGCTTGCAACTTTTCATCATTTCCTTTAGATCGGCAAGTTCCTTATCCCGATTAGAGACGATGCTAGAAACTTCAGCAAGCTTGATTTCGGCCTCTTCGAGTTTTACCTGCAATTCCTTTAGCTTTATGCTCCACCAATTCCCGAGCCCTCTTAATCGTGGTCGCTTGACACGCCATTGCGTTAAGCTCTATGGTCTTTTTGTTTAAGCAGGCCTCGACCACTTTCTTTAGAGTCTTATCCTTATCGGCCTCCTCCATCATTCCCTTCAACTGACCCTCCACCATATGGGTTAGCTGGACGGCTTGGGACGGTGATAAAGGCAATAGGGAAAGTCAGTATAACTCGAGTGTTAACACACTTATAACATTTGCACAAAATTGGAAGAAGTAAAGATATAATAATGAAATGGTGAAAAATGGTGAAGAAGTATACTTCAGCTATTGTGTGCCACTTTAGCTTCAGGATGATGTCCTCATCTTAGTAATCTGCATAGTGGTCAAGATCAGCATGCAATAATAATGCCTTACCCAAGCTGACTAAAACTTGCCCCCTAAGGCTGTTTCTCCAAGTTCAAATGTAGGAGTTGGTGGGTAGGACTTTGTCTCCTAGCTGAAAGGTACACTCCCAACCAAAAGTGGAGGTTGAACGTGGGACCCAATCATGACTTGTTGGCTCGTAGGCCTAATCCCTTGGGGAGTTTCCTTCGGCTGAGGAGTATGAGTAGTGCCCACAGCAGTAATGAGGGGCTAATTGGTAGGAGGGGTATCAAGTTTAGTCTGAGGGTCCTCAGCCACCCTCTTCCTTTTTCCGCGTTGACGTGGTGTAGGGGGGATTGGCTTGTTGAGAAACTAGTTAGGCCACAACTTGTCCTCCGGCTGATTGTGTTGCTCGGAACCAGCGTTCAAGTGCCATATTGCATTTCTAAACCTTCTCAGTGTTGGATAAATACATGTTTATATCGCATACTAAACATATGCAGTGGAAAAATAACAGATCTACTTCATTCATAAATGTTAACATGTTTTATGTAAGTTTCAGGATTTAAGAACAAGAGTGTACCTTGGTGCGGTGAATTTTAAAAACGAAAATCAGAAGCACTTGGGAACACTTTCAATCTTCACTCCAATTCCACTAATTCCTAACAAATGTGGTCTCTCAATCAGTTTTCAAAGGGAGAATGTCAAAGTGTCTAACACTTCATCCACATCATTTCACAATAGCATTATATATCTTCATATTTTAAAAAATTCTCTATGTTTCTCCCTTTGTATCTAACTTATTATCTAATTTGGTTGGCCTTTTAGGTCTTTCCAATTGGGCTTAAGTGTGTGGCTTGGAGTGGGGCCAAAATGGACCAATAAAACACTAGCTCCAATGAGCCTTGGACTTTTCTATCAACCCTTGATAAGTCCAAAGTTACCATTAACTATATTTAATACCACTATATAAATATAGTTGCACTCTAGGCCTTATTTATAAATTATATCCCAAGATTTTATTATACATGTAACCCTTTCATAAAATATTCGTAGTAATACAAAGTCATGAATATAAATTGCCACTTTGAAGACTACTACATCTTAATTCCTTGAGTACCCAGTTTAATTCTTTAAAGTTATTCATCATATATTTATGAAATCCAATTTCATAAATATATACTTTAGTAACTTCTTACTAAAGTGGTTAGGCTTAACACTCTAAATAACCAAACCCATTAAACTTATCTCAAGGGAATATTTTGTATCTCCGTTAAGAGACTATGAATTCTATCTTGAGAATATATGTTCCATCAACACTAAATGTGGTTGAACAACATACTGAGGTTTTGACCGTAACTTTAGATCTCACTCCTGATATATCAAAGTAACCTACATTTTCATGATTAGGTCCATTATCCTCTTAGGATTAAGAGTTCATGTAAATATAAGTCGTGAGTTTATTATTCATTTGACAGTCTTTAGGAGAATAATCAATCTCATAGTGGTCCAGTTCAATATGTTTTAACTCTTTAAACATATCAACATACCAACTAGAGACCTCCATTTCCATGATAAAAAAAAATCATCTTAGTTGATATGTTATAGTCTTCATAGATGAAATGCCCAATTTCATCACCGACTACGAACTAAAATTCTGAGTTTACAAAGAACTTGCGATTTATATCTTCTGTGACTAAATCACATAAATCACATACTATGCATCTCATGGACTATATGTTCGAATATTCATGTTACCATTATTTTAGATAATAATAAAATAACTTTATTAACCACAACATTAAGTCATACATAATATCATACATAGCATCATACAATAGGATTTAAGAGTACACATCCTAACATTTAGCGGTCGGATTCAAAGGATTTAGAGTGTTCGCATGTTGGAAAATCTGGTTTTGTATCTCATACAAAACACACAGCAGAAGCAACAAACATGGATCTATTTCATTCAAGATTAATAACATGCAGTATGTAAATTTCAGAATTTAAGAACAAGAGAGTGTACCTTGGTGTGGTGAAATTTAAAACAAAAGATTAGAAGTACTTGTGGACACTTTTAATCTTCATTCCAATTCCACTTTACGCTCAAGAAGTGTGATCTCTCAATCAGTTTCCAAGGGATAATAATTGAGTGCCTTCACTCACACATACACACTATTTCACAATGATGTCTCTCTTTTTCTAATAAAAAATTTTGTATGTTTCTCCCTTTATAACTAACTGATTATCTAATTGGGCTGGCCTATTGGGCCTTTCCAATTGGGCTTTAGTGAGTGGCTTGGAGTGGGACTAAAAGGGACCAATAAGACACTAGCTCCAATGCGCCTTGTGCTTTTCTGTCAACTCTTGACACGTCCAAATTACCATTAATTATTTTTAATATCACTATATAAATATAATTGCACTCTAGGCATTATTAATAAATTATATCCTAAGACTTAATTATACATGCAACCCCTTCATAAAATATTCGTAGTAATACAAAGTCATGAATGTAGATTGTCACTTTAAAGATTACTACATCTTTATCCTTGAGTACCCAGTTTAATCCTTTATGTTATTCATCACATTTTTATGAAATCCAATTTCTTAAATATATACTTTAGTATCTCCTTACTAAAGTGGTTAGGCCTAACACTCTGAATAACTAAATCTATTAAACTTATCAAAATCTCAGTTTAATCCGTTAAGAGATTATGAATTCTATCTTGAGAATATATATTCCATCAACACTAAATGTGACTACCCAACATACTGAGATTTTGATTGTGACTTTAGATCTTATTTCTGATATATCAAAGCAACCTACACCTTATGATCAGGTCCATTATTCTCTCAGGACTAAAAGCTTATGCAAATAGAAGTCGTGAGATTTATTATTCATTTGACAGTCGTTAGGAGAATAATAAATCTCATAGCGGTCCAATTCAATATGTCTTAACTCTTAAAACATATCAACATATTAACTAGAAGTCTTCACTTCCATGATCAAGACAAATCATCTTAGTTGATACGTTATAGTTTTCACAGATGAAATGTCCAATTTCATCACCGACTATGAACTATAATTATGAGTTTACAAAGAACTTGTGATTTATATCTTTTGTGACTTTTCACATAAATCACATACTATGCATCTCATGGACTATATGATAATGTCCAGATATTCATGTTACCATTATTTTAGATTATAATAAAATAACTTTATTTATCATAACATTAAGTCATACATAATCTCATACATAACATCATACAATAGGATATAAGGGCACACAACCTAACATTGCGATGGGGGCTTCTACAGGTACGTGCACTGCACGATCGTGAAAAACCGTGTCACTTACATTGTCCCTAACCGGCTCAAGTAAGCATTCCTAGACTATTCTTGGACCTTGATGTCTGGCCTTCCTGCTAGTAAGCCCATGCAACAAGAACCCGAGCAGCCGAACGTCAAGATAGGATAGTAAGGGGCTTCTAATCGTTAAAGCTCCAGACAAGTCTTGATTGCTCATGTACAAGGGAACACACCTAAGAATCAAATCGGAGGCTCTCAGTTGCTTGTCGTAGTGCACAAATACTTCTAAATGTAAAACGAAGTTCAACCCCTAAGCTCGTACAATGCTCAGGTCGGGTTGGAGCCTTTTGGAGTCTACAACAAAGGACAATGAAACAAGGTCAACATAAATACACAAAGCAATAATAATAGACAAAAAAAAAAAAAAAAAACTAAAAAAAAAATTTAAAGTGAGAATACACATGGTAGGGTTCTAACCTATCTAGCGGGGAGAGGTCGGGTAGGTCAATCTCTGTTGAGCCAGTTCCCGCATACCCTCACGAACTCCCCTGCAGAGTTCCTATTGGAGTCGGGAAGACAAGATATCAGCCTAACCATGGTGTTTCGGGTTTGGAGGTAATACTCGTTCCTTAAGGTACCTTGAATAGCATAGAGAAAGTTAATGCCATGGTGTGTTAGGCTACGACCATACAATCAATTAAGACGCCCACACAGTTGACTACCTGCTAAAAGTTAGGCAGACATTAGTTAGGCAAAGCCCATAAAAACTGAGAGTTCAAAGTAAAAGGGGATCTATTGGAAATCTAACCCCACCCTCTAGTATTAACATTAGTGGAAAGAAAACCCCATGAGGCAATCTTTGATCCTCTATATCTCCTTAGTGACAGTATGATATGTTCAAATCATGAGGGATGTTAAACCTATTTTTGAAGGACTCTATATTTGCATTTGTGTTTAAAAGGTACAAAAAATCCATGCTTTCCTATTAAACTAACTAAGAAAGCAACATGAGAAAGGAAACTTACTAAGTAACTTCTAGATGAGAGGAATGGTCTCAGGAGAAATCTAAGGACTCGGGGAGGGAGAGTAAGAAGAATTTTGCATTTGAAAAGGACTAAAGAAATTTGTAAATGAAAGAGCTACTGTATTTATAAAGGGAAGAGTCATTTAATGTAAATGCAAAACAACTAATCAATCCTTATAGTTGTTTCCCTTTATGCGTGCCTCAATAATCGAAACGTCAGCTCATCAAGACCATTTGATGTGCCAGATGCTGCCACATTTTCATAGAGTACAAGCTATCATGTCTACTGTATTAATAGAGTGACATGTTATCTCCTGAGGTGTAATCGTTGTTGTTGTTGTTGTTGTTGTTGTTGTTTTTTTTTTTTTTTTTTTTTTTTTTTTTTTTTTTTTTTTTTTAAGCCCGACTAAGCACCAAGGCGTCCTATTGCCACTCCATGGAAATAGGATTGTAGGGGGCTATTGTGGGGGTGTTTGGTCCCTGAAAATCAGTATCGACCCATTTTATTAAGTCCCAGGATCAACGTGGAATAGCCCAACTCAACCCATAAGAGAGAAGCAGACCTTAGATGTGGTTGGAATGAGTGTGGCCCAATAACACATGAATTGGGCTAAAGAGATTATCGTTCGGGGAAATCCTTGGGTGTTTAGCCTAATGCCAATTAGTGATCTAGGGAGAAATACAATCAAGAGTTGACTAACCTGAAGTGGATACCCAAGGGATGTGAGTGCCTTTGAGGAACTTGCTGCTGAGCATTGTTTGCCATCTGGAGCAAGTTTCAAGGGAATCCTCAAAGTGAATGATTATTCCTTGGGATTCTAGTGAAAGTAGGAAGGCATTTAAATTGGTGAAATAGTAATGATTAATGGCCCACTAAAGAGAGACTATATAAGGGGATGGAAGGTAGACTAAGGGGAGGTTAGAAAATATGGGGAAAAACACTGGGAAAAAGGAAGGGAAAACACAGGGGAATGGAGATTGAACAAAGAAGAGAGGTAAAACTACTATCGTTAAAGGCTTATAGGTTAAAAGGCTTATAGGAAGGTGACAGTCAGGACAATCTAGCTATCGCTTGGGGCTTTACTAGAAGGATTGTGAGTTATCCCATAAATAAATAAATTGGGAGCATAATCCTTAGAACAGTATCACAGTCCTTAAAGGTTTAGGGGCCAGAGTGCCAATCGGCCTTGTTGAAGTGCCGATCGGCACTTTCCAACTGCCGATTAGCACTATTGAAGTGCCAATTGGCACTTTCGGTAAATTTATCCAATTTTCATTTTTCACACGTTCAGGACTCTTTTCGATGTTCTTTGGAGTTAGAAAATGTACTTTGACATGTTCTAAAGTTATGTTCGTGATAAAACTCATTCCCAATTGATAATTAGGATTTTAAAATAATAATTTTTAAGGTAATTATCCCAAAAATGTAAATATCAGTCCAAATTTAATATTATTAGCTTATTCCTTTTATTCACACTCAACAAATCACACTTTAATAAAAATATTTCACTAATCACAAAAATTCTTCTAATTAATTTTATTATTTAACCAATCAAAATTAATTTTAATTAATCACATGTGATAGGTTTCACCCAAATGAATACATGCAAACCGTTAAAAGTTAATCTTGGGATGTCTTTCGATCTGACTGTCCACTTTAGAAACTGAACATATCATTGTGATCATTGAAATCTTAAGATCATTTTTATGATATGTGATGAATGATTTAATGTCTAAAATGCAACCATGATTTTTGGGTACATAAAATGACCATCTTGTCATCATCCAAGGTTAAAATATGGGTGCAAAATTAAGTGCCTACAACTGTAGACACTGCATTTTGTACTTCCTACAATTTGGGCCCCTATTCCCCAATGATATTTAAATTCTAAAACCCAAGTTCGGTTTTCAGCTAGGTCAAATTGAAATTGACTTAAAGAAAATGTTTTAGGAAAAATATAGCTCTTTTATGAATAAAATAAGCCATTTTTGGAAAATAAAGACCACGGAAATCCTAGGGCATACGTATGTGCATGCATGCTTAAGCTCTGTGTACGCCTGTTAGGGTTCCAAAAACTATGGAAGACAAGTTTTTTTGCATTAAAGATAGATTTTGGAAAGAATCCCACATCCACTGGGAGTCGTTCCAAACTCCTATTTTCTCATTATATAAAGTCATATAAAGTAGCTTTTCAAAAAACACAAAAAATCCTAAGGGAAAACATCAAATTCACTAGAAATTGTGAATCAAAGAGGAAGTTTTTCACAAAACATCCTCAAGTCAATATTTTTCTAATTGAGACCTTTCTAGGCCTTGATTTTGAAGTTTTAAAATCACTAGTCACTTTCTTGTTTGATTGTGAATAGATTTGACTAAGGGGAACGGTCAAAATCAAGTTAAGGAGGTTTATGTTCTAAGTCCTTATCCTTTCTTTTCTTGCTTTAATCTTTCTGTTTTCCTTGATTTTCTTGTTTGGTTATGTTATAACATGTTTGTTTAGTTTAGGTTTTCTTTTTTCTTTGTTTTAAGCATGATAGGTTGCTAGTTTTTAGTTTCTGCTTTCTTTTTTTCCTGTTTTGTTGTTTAGGTTTAGGGCGTGTATGTGTACGCATGCTTTCTGCATGCGCATGTATACTTGAAGTAAGCGTACGCATACAACTGGGCTGCGTATGCAGGCCTTATGTATGCGCAAGCATACTCGTACTTAGAAACCCTAATCTGGCATTTTTTGCTTTTGTTTCTTTAGACTGTTTACACCATATGCTTCTGTTTTGCCTTGTTTTCATGCTTATAAGTCTCTGCCTTTCACCTTTTTTTGTTATTTTTCCTTCACAAGTTTCATTAGGGTTTCCTTTCAATTCTTTCTTTGCTTTGCCATGAACATGCATATGAATGATCATTCATTGATGCATAGGTACTGTGAGGCAATGAGGTAAGTAAGGTAAGTCATGCATTCACATGAACATGCATTTGTTTGTGATATGACCTTGATCTTATTTTTGATGAACATGTTTGTGCAACTATGTGTGCCATGTCTTGGACTAAAAAATATGATGTTTGAATCTATCTTGTGATGTTTCTACCAATGTGATATATTTTTGTTTGTTTGCTACCTTGAATGAGATATGTGATGTAATGCCATATTGTATGCTTAGATGCATGCTAGTGTGTGCGTAAGTCTAGAATGCAATATTGAATATGCCTTTAACAAGATTAAGATATAAAACACAATGAGTGAAAGATGACCTACAGGTTGGGTGGTCTTGGGTGCCTAACACTTTCCTAAGCCATGCCTAAACTCTAAACCCATACTCTACTAGTAAGATCAGTCCTTTCATGAATGGCGCTATATATTTGGTTCTTAGATCTAATTTAGGTGGTGACTCCATTTTCTTTTCTCCACCTTAGTCCACTTGACTGAGGTGTACTCCCCTCTCATTGTGCCTACAATGGTGACTCCATTGGGGATAGAGAGTTTGATTCCAATGTGTCTATTTATTAATCTTGATAAAGGCTTGTTCAATATTTTTTTGTACACACTTCACTTGATTCTATTTTTCCTTTTCACCCCAGTTGGTGATAAATGGGAAGACAAGTATGCTCCATTCGGGCCAAAGTCTTTCAGAGTTTATCCCACTAACTCACAATCTTTACCACTGCTTATGATGGGCTTTGAGTATGTTAATAGTTTGCCACTAATCCACAACAGTCCATTTAGGCCCTAGGTTCGAATCACAGCCCATTTAGTTGTGAATGACCTATTGATCTATCCCTTTAGCTCTGAGGAGCCTACCTAGTACCCACACTTAGAGAGATCCTAGATCCTATTAGACGGTTATCTCACCAAGCTAGAGGAGAGCAAACACAAAAAGCCCATATACGTGGAGATACATGATGAGGATGAAGGGGAGGATGAAGATGAAAGGGATAAGTCCAAATACGAGAGAAACAAGCAATTTGAGAAACTCACCATGGACACTGTGGCCATGAAGGAAAAAAATGGAAAAGATGCAACTAGAATTTCGCAAGGCTCAAGGGATGGATGATTGTCTCTATAGCATAGGTGGCATAAGCTTCAAAACTCTTATTGCATTGCCTCCAAAGTTTAAGATTTCTGATGCGGAAAAGTTTGATGGGACTAGAGATCCTAAGCAATATATTAGGAGATATCTAAGCATTGCTAAAATGAAAGGGTTGGATAAGAAGCAAACTTTGAATGCATTCCTTCTTTCCCTCATGGGAGGCGCATCAAGATGGTGTTATAGCTTAGATCCAAATAAGATCAAGGTGTGGAATGAACTAGTGGAATTGTTTGTTGATCCATTCATCTTCAACACTATGATTGATGTGACTCAAAGGGACTTGAAGACTACCAAGGGAGGAGTAGGGGAGAATTTTTCTAAATGCATGACAAGGTGGAAACGAAAGGCATCTTAGATGGTTAATAGGCCAAATGCGAATGACCAACTCAACATGATCATCAAAAATTTGCTTCTGGCATATAATAGTAGGCATCTGGCATTGCCTATTAGCTCATTTGAAGAGTTGTGTGATTATGGAACTAGGATCGAGAATGCCATTAATTGTAGGAAATTGGAGAAAGGTGAGAGAAAGACTACAATCAAGAAGACATATGGGGGAGGAGCCGCCACTTCTAACTATGAATGTAAGTGCCATTGTACCTTAACAACCCTTAGCCTACCCAAGCTTCACAAAGAAAGCCCATCGAGAATTCTCTAACCTTGGAATGACAATTGCCTAAGCATATGAGACCTTAACCTCCAAAGGATTCATCAAAACCTTGGACTTCACACCTATGCCTAATCCTGTGCCTCCTACTTGGAATCTTAATGAGTATTGCCACTTCCATCAGAAATCCGGCCATAAAACCAACAATTGTTTCTGCCTCAAGCATGAGATACAAGATCTAATTGACAATGGAACCCTTCTAAACCCTAATATCATCACTAAGCCTAAAATTAGGAAGAACCCTTTGCTTGAATATCATCAAGCTCCCCCTCTGTATCAGAATTGGGTACAAGTAGAAGAGATTGATTAGGATTGTTCGAAGTTGATAGAAACCTTAGAGGTTAATATGGTGGAAGTCCAAAGAATATGGGATGAAAAAGATGAGATGCTGAAAAGTGCGATGGCTGTTTTGGGTATACTCCCCAAAGGAATGACTGAATTAAAGAAGAGGGTCCTAGAAGACAATGTGGTGAATATCACTAGGATTGGGAAACGTTACAAGCCATCCTTTTTGGAGAAGGATTATCCTGGTAGGTACATGGAAGAAGGGTCCAAGCCCATTGAACCCAAAGGAAAGGAAGAAAAAGAAGAAGAAGATAGGGTTTTAACCCAATTTAAGAAGACTCATGCTCATGTGTCCGTATAGTGCTTGTTAATGGCTTCTCACAAGCGCTGCAGTGCTCTTTTAGATGCTTTAAATGGTAAAGAAATGTCCATCCCATCCTTTTCTCACATTTTCCAATGAAGAACTTCCTCTTGAAGGTGCCACTCACACTAGACCTTTGAAAATCACCATCGAGTGCATCGGTGCCAAGGTTCTAATGGTACTTATTAATAATGGATCTGTATTAAAAGTGTGCTCTTTTAGGACCGCTGTCACCATTAGTCTAGATGTGGAGACAATCATCCCCTTTCCTTTGACTATTAGAGCATATGGCAATACTTCAAGGAAGGTTATGGGAAATTTCAAAGCTCCTTGCAAGATTGGTCCATTGGAAACAATTGTGGAATTTCATGTGATGGACATCACCCTTAACTACAACCTTCTTTTAGGAAGGGCATGACTTCATCCCATTGGAGCTATCCCTTCCACTCTACACCAAAAGATAAAGATCCCATGGAAAAGACGAATTGCTGTAGTACTTGGTGATGGTGAAATCCTAGCTCCCATATATGGACTTGAAGAGGGAGGAAGTGGGCTTCAAATGAATGGCTTTGACTTTATAAACATGGCTTATTTTGGATTGAAGGATGAAAATTATACTATGGATTTACTCCCATATTATTGTCATAAAGTAATTGCAGTGATGAAGAAAATGGGACACATGCTTGTTATGGGTCTTGGAAAAGAAGGAAGAAGGGTGGCTGAATTCCTTGACTTCAAGACTCAACTGACCAAGGAAGGCTTAAGATTCTTTTAAGGTTGCGACAGAATAAGAAAGAACCTTGGTACCCTAAATGGGAAATTTTTGAAGGAAGGAGGATACTTTCCTTTCAATGTTTTCCTAAGCTTTGGATGAATGACAACAGAAAAGTGAATCCCGGCTAGGAAATGTTCTTCAATGAGAAGCTTACTTTCAAGGAAAAAACCTAATGTGGTGATCAAGGAAATTTTAGAGGAGGTCGATTAGGTGGACTACATGGATGCTAAAGCAATGGAGACAATGCTAAAAGAGGAGGGGAACGTGCTTGCCATCACCATTGAAGAGACAAGTGATCCTTCTACCTTCACTATGCCTACTATAGGGCAACTTAATTGGACTTGGGCTAGGTATTTTGAGAATATGGGAAATGAATTTTGTAATGTAAGTTCAGATGTACTTTTTAACATTTTTAATTAGGTGAATTCTGATTTGGCTTATGTTAATGTGTCTCGTATTATTGAAATTTTGTACTTAAAAGATTCTAATGAATTTGAAAATGAAATTAATAAACAATTGGAAAAGAAATTGAACTTATGGAACCAACTTTTGAAACTCTTAATTTGGGCAATGATGAGAATCCATGCTTTATTAAAATCAGCTCAACCCTAAATGAAGAAGAAAGAAAAGATCTTCAAGAACTTCTAACGGAATTCCAAGAGGTGTTTGTGTAGTCTTACGGAGATATGCCTGGCATTAATCCTGAGATAGCTTAACCCCACATTGATACCCATGCCAAAATGGTTCCTATTAAGCAGATGTTGAGGTGTATGAGAACCGAATGGCTCCTTAAGATTAAGGAAGAGGTCTCAAAATAGTTTAAAGTAGGATTCAACAAACCCGTGCACTAGGCTGAATGAATAGCCAATGTTGTGTCGGTACCCAAGAAGGATGGAAAGGTAAGGATGCGTGTAAACTTTAAAGACATAACAATACTCCTAAGGAAGAATGAACCACATACATGGAACGATGAATGTCAAAAGGCTTTTGAACTTATCAAAAAATATCTCCTCCACCCACCTATCCTAGTGCCTCCACAACATGGAAGACCCTTACTCCTATACCTCTCTATCATAGTGGATGCAGTTGGCAGTATGCTTGCACAAGAAGACAATGACAAGAATAAAAGGGCCATATACTACATGAACAAGAGGGTCCATGATTATGAGACTAGGTACACTCCCACAGGAAAGTCATGCTTTGCACTTGTTTAGGCCATACATAAAGACATATCATCTTACCTTTCTAAATATGGGTGGTAGCAAGAATGGACCCATTGAAGTATCTCTTTGAAAATCCCACTTTGAGTGGAAGATTGTCAAGATGGTTGATCCTAATGGCAGAAGGATAGCTTCTAAGGTTTCGAATAGGCATGAATATATTCTGATGGCAATTGACTATTTCACCAAGTAGATAAAAGCAGCCTCCTACTTCGTATTAAAGGCTAAGCATGTGGCTCGGTTCTTAGAAAACAACATCATATGCTGGTTTGGGGTGCCCAAGAGATTATTTCTGATAATGGTTCCCACTTTCAGGGTGAAGTTTAGAGAGTCATGGAAGAATATAGCATTGACCACCACAAATCTTCACTGTATTGACCACAAACTAATAGGGTTGTAGAAGTAGCTAATAAAATGTGAAGAACATCCTAGCCAAGATGGTAGTGACATACAAAGATTGGGCCGAGAAGCTTCCGTTTGCCTTAGAAGGTTATAGAACTTCTATCCGTGCATCGATTGAGGCAACACCTTTCTATTAGGTTTATGGTAGTGAGGCGGTGCTTCCTATTAAGGTAGAGATACAATCTTTGAGGATGTTGGTAGAAACTAAGGTCCTAGAAGAAGGGTGGGCTAGGGTGAGATATGAACAATTGGCTTTGATAGATGAAAAGAGGGCTAGGGCACAATATCATGCACAAGGGTACCAAAAAAGGATTGCTAGAGCATTCAACAAGAATGTGAAACCGAGAAACCTTAAAGAAAGGGACTTGGTCCTAAAGGTTCTGAAAGATGAGACTTTTGATCCAAGAGGAAAGATGAAGCCAAGGTGGTCTGGGCCTTTTATCATTAAGAAGATCATGTCTAGTGGTGCTACAAGGATAATAGATTTGGATGGGGAAGAGATGCTTCACCCAATTAACATGAATAGACTCGGGAAATACAACATTTAAAGAAAAACAAAAACCTACTAGGTTGAAAACCCAAAAGGGTGGCCTAGGCAAAAATTAAGGCAAAAGAACCCCGCTAGATTGAAAACCCGAAAGGGCGGTCTAGGCAAAAGCTAGGGAAAAGACCATGGGCATGGTGAAAGTTCTTGAAGGGACGTCATGGGCAAAAATTACATGGCAAAGTTAAAAAAAAAGGGGGGATGAGATGACAATAAGCAAAGATAATAAAAAGTGATTCTCTTATTACTCAAATTAAAAGATAATAAGATTATTTTCATAGGGGATTTGAAACATTCTATTCCTTTATTAAATTCAAAAAAAAAAAAAACATGAGAATCGTAAAAGTGCACAAAAGTAAAATATGGGGCATATCATGGTAGTCATTCAGCCCTCCTTGCTTTCTTGCTAGTCTTCATATAAGGTTTCCCATCCCTTCGAATCCACTTCTTGTCATCCTCTAACCAAAGCTTGTACCTCGTAGTGGGATAGATGTATCGAGGAGAAGCATTGCCTTTTGTTAGGACATATGTAGTTCAAGTCTGTGAACATATGTCGCTATTTTATGTAATTGGCTTATCCTTAGACAAAACGCACTTTACTTGTAATTGGGTAGATTTAGGATGTGTTAAACACTTCAAGAAACTTGGGTTCAAGATTAAGTGTTGAAGTCGTCAAAGTATGTTCAAGAAACAAGTAAGGAAGTGCCAGTTTTTAAAGCTCGACACATACCTCGACACATGCATCTATCGAGCCTTAAGAAGCTGTTTTGCCCCGAGCCTCGATAGCTTCTCGACACCTCTCGACACTTCTATCTGTCGAGAATTAAAGAAAACAGATTTCCAATTCTGTTTCAAGTCCAATCCGTGAATGTGTCTTTGGGACTTCTTTTCTCCTAACCCTAGACATATAAAAGGATTATTTTAAGGGCCGTAAAAGATGATGCAAGTTGCACATTCATTCAAAACTTCTTGTTCATGCAATTTGTGATCTAAAAGACAAAGTTCGTGCCCTAGTTCATCTCTGATGATTTGAAGAACTTTGCAGCCAACAACTCTCTCTCTCTAGTTGGTGTTTGAAGTTACGTACTGGGATCCGCGCATCTGGTTAGTCACGTACTTGGGAGCTGTGCATCGAAAGGAGAAACTGTCACTACAGAACAAGTCCAATTGGGTATTGGGGTAAGAGTTCAACTGTAGGTTGGTAAGGTACTTGGGATTCCTTGCTTGTAACTGCTTGTTGTGATAATAGTGGAGTTTCGGGAGTGGTGACCTTAAATCACCCGGTGGGGTTTTTGCCGTAAGGTTTTCCCCATTCATAAACAAATCACCGTGTCATTTAATTTCCGCTGCATTACTTAGTTTGGTGATTTGTTTGTGCTACCACATGATATTGCATGTTAATTTGATTAATTAATAACTGGGCTAATTTAATTAATCTAAGTTATCACAAGGGGTCAACGCGTTTGTGGCCTGTCAAGTGGTATTAGAGCAAGCACACTCTGATTAGGGTTTAATCCATTGTGTGTGATCCATTTGACCCCTGCTGTCATGGATAGAGGACAATCTCTTATTATGCCTCCTTAATTTGATGGCACTAACTATGCATATTGGAAAGTACGCATGAGAGCTTTCTTGCAGTCTTTAGATGAGAAGGTGTGGCAAGTTGTGGAGATAGGCTGGACCAAGCCTACAGAAGCACCGGCCAACTGGGATGATGCTAAGATCAAGACTGCAAACTTCAATAGCAGAGCATTGAATGCCCTATTCAGTGCAGTCACCAATGAGGAGTTTAAGAAAATTTCCTCAACCGAAATTGCTAAGGAAGCGTGGACCATCCTCCAGACAACCTATGAGGGCACCAAGGCTGTCAAAGATTCAAAGCTACAAAGGCTCACCACACGCTTTGAAGAAATTAAGATGGAGGAGGATGAGTCGTTTGATGAGTTCTATGCCAAGATTAAGGACATAGTAAACTCAGCCTTTAATCTTAGAGAAACCATCCCTGAACCCAAGATAGTAAGGAAGATGCTTAGATCGCTGCCTGAGAGATTCCATGCTAAGATCACGGCGATCGAAGAATCAAAGGATATTGATAGAATTCCTTTGACTGAGTTGGTTGGAAACTTGCAAACCTATGAGTTAGGGCTGACTAGGTTAGGCAAGTCAAGCAAGGGCAAGAGTTTGGCACTAAAAGCTAAGAGCAGTGATACGGATGATTCTTCAGATGATGAAGATTCCAAGATGAAGTCCTACATCACAAGGAAATTCAAGAAATTCAAGAAATTCATAAAGAATGCAAATGGAAAGGGCTTCAACAAAGACCGTAGACAATCCAGTTCTTCACAACTCAAGAATTCTGATAAAGGGAAGAAGGATGTCAAGGATGGCGGTCAGTACACTGTTCCCGCTGGACCAAAATGCTTTGGGTGTCAAGGCTTCGGACACATGAAACAAGAGTGTCCTACGTACCTTAAGAGCATAGGGAAGAGCAAGGCACTTGCTGTTACCTTAAGCGACATGGAGCCCAAGGACGATTTCGAAGATGAAGACGACGGAATCTTGAATGCCTTCACTGCTACTGTGAATCCTACTGATGGGGTTACTGAAAAGTGGATGAAGAGAAGGAATTGGTGGAGTCCAAGTGTGAGATTATGGATGATCAAGATGATATCCACACCGCCTATGAGAAACTGTACAAGCTTTCTGAGAAGCATGAGAAACTCTATAGGTTGGCCACCAAGAAGCTCAGTGATGTGGAACTCAACCTTGAGGAGCTGTCCACAAAGGTTGATGAAGCAAATCAGACCATTGGAGCACTGAGGTTCGAAAACAATTTCTTGGTTGAAAGGACCAAGAAGCTTGAAGCGGAGCTGTTTCAAGTCAGAGCACAACTAGAAAGGACGTCAAGTGCAAAGCTGGACGAGATGCTAAGTGCTCAGAGATCTTCTTCAGATCGTACTAGATTGGGGTATGAATTCTCTTTTTCTAATACTCCTACTGCTAGCACTACTATGTTTGTTCCACTTGCTAATAACATTGAAAATGAAAATAAGAATGTTAAACTGAATTAGCTAATGAGAATGTAGACAAGGGCAAGTCCATCCTAGGAGCACCCCCTAAAATTGAGAAAAGGGAATCTAGAAACCCTAGGAATAAGAAGGCTAACTCTCAAAAGCCCAAACAGAAGAAGCCACATCTCTGTTATCATTGTGGTGTTGCCGGTCATACTCGACCAAATTACTATAAGTGGCGTGCCACTCAACAGAGCAATGGCATAGTAGCATTTGGGAGCCAGAATCAGCTTCCATCTTCTCTTGCTCCTCTTGGAGACATTCTTAAAGCCATCATGTTCCTTTCAAACTTGAATGGTTCATATTCTTCTCCCTCCTCACCGGTTCAAGAGTCGACCAAAAGGAAAGGTTCTTCCAAGGTGTGGAAGGCAAAGGGATCTAAGTGATTTTAGTCACTTCTTCTTCTCTCTCCTGTTTTTTGTGTGTTACATTACTTGTGTATTTCTTTACTGTTTTGAGTCAGTCTAGTTTTATGCATTGTTTTGCTTTACATGTTTTTGTTTATGTGTTTTCAATTTTGTGGTTTATTTTTGCTTTTCTGATAAAAATAAAAAAAAAATTGAAAAATTGAAAAATACAAAAACAGTGTGTGTTTGTGTGCATTAGTTCATGTGAACTTTTAAAATGGCCATTGAAACAGAGTTTTCTAAACTTTGTATCACCTGTAGCTTAAATGAGCATTCTTCTGCACAACTAAGCAAGTGAGCTTTGTAGCTCTTTGTTTGTGATGAGTAAGGTTAAGTGATCTCTTCTTCTTAACACTCGTATCACTCTTTTTGACTGGTTGAACTAGAAAATCCTAAGAGAAAGGCATAAATAACCATCTCACCACTGTTACTTGCCAATCATAATATGACATCTGAATGCTTCGGCATAGCAAAAGTGCAATGTCAATGACATCTATATGCTTCGGCATAGCAAAAGTGCAATGTCAAAAGCTTAACATAATTGGGTATTTCTTTTCTTTTTCTTGTATGCCCATGCATGATATGCTTGTTAAAAGAAAATATGCAAAGATACAAAAAGCAATAAGATCAAAAATGCTTTAAAATATGGTTGCAAGCGTGTTTTCTAGGAGATGTGGGAGTTATAGGATGTACCTCGAAGGTGATAGTCCCCATCAAATGGTTATGATTGTGTGTGAGTTAAAGTGATTTTCTTATATCTCAAATCATCATAGCAATTGAGACACTTATGCAATCTTGCGATGTTTTCACACACAACACACAATATTCTTTGCTATTCTTGATACATGTGCAGGTACAATGTGATCTGGTCATCACAAGTTTTACATGTGTTAATGTATGCTCACTAAACTGTCTTAACTTGTTTTTGAAATATAAAATTGGTTAGACTTGTTTAGTGTGTGTGTGTGCGTGTTTTGAGATACATGTGCTTATTTTTCTTGTTGAGAGATGATTTTGAGAGCTTAATGTGTTGCTTGGATCTTTGGTTGAGTTGCATGCATAATTGCATTCAAGTTTGTGTTTTTCCTTTTTTGAAAAACTATTTTTAAAGGCATCTAGACACCTCCTCGATACCTCTCGACACATAAGCTATCTGTCGAGATTCTTAGACCTTTTCTTATCGCAGTCTCGACAGATACCTCGACACCTGCTGGATCGATCGAGAATCTTTCTGTCTGCTCGATAGCTTCTCGATAGCTTCTGGATCGATCGAGGTTCCTTCTTGTTTGATTCATCTGCCTCGATACATGATCTCGATAGCTTCTTCTGTCTACGTGTTTTTCTCGACACATGTCCTCGACAGATACCTCGATACCTCCCAATAGCTTCATCTGTCGAGAATTACTGAAGGTGGATAAATAGGTTCTTCGCGATTTCTCTCTCATTTTACTCGACCTTTCTCGCTTGAAACACTTGTTCTCTCTCTCAAAACTTTCTTTTTTTTTCCTCCAAACCTTTTTTAAAGGCTTTCTCAAGTGTTCTTCGCGGTCTTCATCACTTGGTAAGCATCTCATCCCTCATATTCATGCATTTCATGGTTTTAAAACCCTAGGTCTTGTGTTTTTGAAAATTTTTAGGAGTTTTCAAAATTGTTGGGGTTTTCATGAAATTCTTGGGTTGGTTTTATAGATTTGATCTTCAAAACCACATGCATTGCATCACATTAGCATTCTAATTGTATTTTCATGCATTTAGATGTATGCCTACCTGTTGTGTGCTGTTAGGTTTGGATTAGGCTGAGCCCATGATGTTTTTATGTTGCATGTCACATGTTCATGCATTTTCATGCATACGTTCTTTCCTTTCAATATTATTCTGCCAATATTGAACTGTTTGGAACTTTTCTGCATGTCTCTTTTTCTTCCCCCTCTCTATGTTTGCGTTAGTAGTGTTTATGGCACCTAAACGTAAGTCCATTCCATCCCAGAACCCTATGCGTTCTAAGGGATCGTCATCTTCAGATACTACTCCTCTTTCTGTCCGGTTCCGTGATGAGAAAGCCCATAAGGACTTCTTGGAGAACTTCTCTAAACGAGGTGTTCATTCGGAACGCCACGTTGTCCTGGCAGACTTTGCCGACACCGACCTTCCCGATGTCATACACAGTCGGGCTTGGGAGTCACTATGTGACGTCCCGGTCACATGTCCACTCGTGTTGATACAGGAGTTTTACTCCAACATCCACGTGATAGATTCTTCAGTACCTCTTTTCTACTCTTGTGTCCGAGGTACGCGCTTTGCTGTCACCCCAGAGTTAGTCTCTTTTCTACCTTACCATGTCATGTCTGCCATAGACGCCGCTACCGTTAAACGTAGCGAGGCGCAGTTTCGATCACGACAGTCTGATGATGCCACTCCTTCCACCCGTCTGACCACCTCCAAATCCGCTAGAGCATCTACTTCTTCTTCGAGCGACGTCACCTTAGGAGACATCATGGTGCAGCTACAGCGCATGGATGCTCGCCTAGATACACTCTCCACGGAGTTGTATCAGGTGAACGTCCGTGTTAGTCACATCGCCAGGCGACAGGCGACCATGGGCGGCTTTGCACCAGAGGCTTCTCCTCTGCCACCTCATGTGTCGACTAACACTGAGGCTGATGATGATGGCGATGACGATGATGCTTCTGACGATGATGATGATGGAGATGCGAATTCTTCGGATGAGATGTCTACTTGACACTCTACCCTTTGTCACTTGTGACAAAAAAGGGGAGTAGTTTTGTATGAGAGTAGTCATGCTTAGGGGGAGTGTTAGCATAGGACATTTTTGTTAGGGGGAGTGTGGATTGAGGGATGTAGTGAGGTGATCATATGTATTTCTTTTTCTTTTCTTGTCTGTTTAGAGATACTTTGATCATGTATTGACATACACTGTATTTATTCTCTTCTTATATATGATGATGTATGTTTTTCTTTCACCTACCTTTACATGTGTTGTTTCTTTTCTATCTTTATACACATGTTTCTTTACTTGTACGCAATCTATTATTTCTGTTTCACACAAAGATGCCTTGATGTGTTTTGTTTATAAGTGTTTCAAAAATACAAGTTGTCAAAGTCTTCTTGCCATAAACTCTCTTCTTGCAAAGTTTTTCAAGAGTTTGTGTTAGGATAGATTTTACTGTATGTAACAAGTGAGTATGAGTTGAGTGATTTATGACTTCTCTCATATCTTCATTTGTATGTTGTGGTTTTGTCACGGATTGCCAAAGAGGGAGATTGTTAGGATATATGTAGATCAAGTCTGTGAACATATGTCGCTATTTTATGTAATTCGCTTATCTTTAGACAAAACGCACTTTACTTGTAATTGGATAAATTTAGGATGTGTTAAACACTTCAAGAAACTTGGGTTCAAGATTAAGTGTTGAAGCCGTCAAAGTCTGTCCAAGAAACAAGCAAAGAAGTGCTAGTTTTTAAAGCTCAACACATACCTCGACACATGCATCTATCGAGCCTTAAGAAGTTGTTTTGCCCCGAGCCTCGACAGCTTCTCGACACCTCTCGACACCTCTATCTGTCAAGAATTAAAGAAAACAGATTTCCAATTCTGTTTCAAGTCCAATCCGTGAATGTGTCTTTGGGACTTCTTTTCTCCTAACCCTAGACATATAAAAGGATTATTTTAAGGGCCGTAAAAGATGATGCAAGTTGCACATTCATTCAGAACTTCTTGTTCATGCAATTTGTGATCTAAAAGACAAAGTTCATGCCCTAGTTCATCTCTGATAATTTGAAGAACTTTGCAGCCAACAACTCTCTCTCTCTAGTTGGTGTTTGAAGTCGCGTACTGGGATCCGTGCATCTGGTTAGTCACGTACTTGGGAGCCATGTATCGAAAGGAGAAACTGTCACTACAGAACAAGTCCAATTGGGTATTGGGGTAAGAGTTCAACTGTAGGTTGGTAAGGTACTTGTGATTCCTTGCTTGTAACTGCTTGTTGTGATAATAGTGGAGTTTCGGGAGTGGTGACCTTAAATCACCCGGTGGGGTTTTTGCCGTAAGGTTTTCCCCATTCGTAAACAAATCACCGTGTCATTTAATTTCCACTGCATTACTTAGTTTGGTGATTTGTTCGTGCTACCACGTGATATTGCATGTTAATTTGATTAATTAATAACTGGGCTATTTTAATTAATCTAAGTTATCACAAGGGGTCAACGCGTTTGTGGCCTATCACCTTTCGTCACCCTACAGTGTGGCCAAGCCTTACAAATCCTTCCCAAGATCCTATTAGTAAACACCTCGGTGTGGAAGGCACCTTCATCATTAGGAGCTCCTTGACGCTCTCCAAATTGCCTTGAGATATGAAAAGTGGTGTAGTATGAGCAGAAACGAAGTCCAACTAAAGGCACACAATAGTCCTTGTAGCAACTGTGAACCATGCTTAAGATGTACCACCACTCCACAACCCATTTAATGTCGGTCTCCTTGATGTGACTCATAAGCTCCACGTACGCCTAAAAGCTCATGTCATTTTGATGAAGCCAGCAGTCCCTAAGATGCCTGGGGAGGTATGTGGTGGGAGGTACGGTAGGAGGTTGAAGCTGATGGAATTATACAGCGCAGCGGAAGAAAAAATAACGGATCTACTTCATACATAAAAGTTAACATGCATTGTTTGAGTTTCAGAATATAAGAACAAGAGAGTGTACCTTGGAGTGGTGAATTTCAAAACTTGAAGATGAGAATCACTTGGGAATACTTTCAATCTTCACTCCAATTCCACTAACGCCCAAGATGTGTAGTCTCTCAATCAGTTCCAAAGGGAGAATGTCAACACTTTTTACACCACTTCACAAGAGTGTTCTTTCAAACTCTCTCTATGAATTCTCTCTCAAAAATCTTTCTCATACATGAAAATTCTGTATGTTTCTCCCTTTGTATCTAACTGATTATCTAATTGGGCTGGCTTTTTGGGCCTTTCCAATTAGGCTTAAGTGTGTGGCTTGGAGTGGAACCAAAAGGGACCAATAAGACACTAGCTCCAATGGGCCTTGGGCTTTTCTGTCAACTCTTGACAAGTCCAAAGTTACCATTAGCTATATTTAATACCACTATATAAATATAGTTGCACTCTAGGCCTTATTAATAAATTATATCTCGAGACTTTATTATACATGGAACCCCTTCATAAAATATTCATAGTAACACAAAGTCATGAAAGCAGACTGCCACTTTGTTTATTACTACATCTTAATTCCTTGAGTACCCGGTTTAATTCTTTAAGTTATTCATCATATATTTATGAAATCCAATTCCATAAATATATACTTTAGTAACTCCTTACTAAAGTGGTTAGGCCCAACTCTCTGAATAACAAACCCATTAAACTTATCTCAAGGGAATATTTTGTATCTCCGTTAAGAGACTATGAATTCCATCTTAAGAATATATGTTCCATCAACACTAAATGTGGCTGCCCAACATACTGAGATTTTGACCGTTACTATAGATCTCACTCCTGATATATCAAAGCAACCTACACTTCATGATCAGGTCCATTATCCTCTCAGGATTAAGAGTTCATACAAATATAAGTCGTGAGTTTATTATTCATTTGACAGTCGTTAAGAGAACAATAAATCTCACACCGGTCCAGTTCAATATGTCTTAACTCTTAAAACATATCAACATATCAACTAGAAATCTCCATTTCCATGATCAAGACAAATCATCTTAGTTGATATGTTATAGTCTTCGCAGATGAAATACCCAATTTCATTACTGACTACGAACTATAATTCTGAGTTTACAAAGAACTTGTGATTTATATCTTCTGTGACTAAATCACATAAATCACATACTATGCATCTCATGGATTATATGATAATATCCCAATATTAATGTTACCAATATTTTCAAATAATAACACAACTTTATTAACCAAAACATTAAGTCATACATAATATTTTACATAATAAAATACATAGCATCATACAATAGGATTTAAGGACACATATTCCAACAATCTCCCACTTGGCCTAAAGACTATTGTGCACTAATCTAACTCCCATCTCCTCCAAATGTGACTCGAAAGTCCTTTGAGGCAAGGCTTTGGTGAAGGGATCCGCTAGATTCTTTGCACCATCAATCTTTGCTACAATCACATCTCCGCGAGCAACAATGTCTCGAATGATGTGGTACTTTCTTTCTATGTGTTTTCCTTTCTTGTGATTCCTTGGATCCTTGGATTGTGCAACCGCTCTACTATTGTCACAGAACAATGTAATAGGAACTTGCTCAATTCTTATAACACCAAGATCACAAAGGAATTTCTTGAGCCAAACAGCCTCATTTGCTGCCTCACAAGCAGCAACATATTCAGCTTCCATGGTGGAGTTCGCAATACAAGATTGCTTAACACTCCTCCAACTTATGGCTCCACCTTCCAAGGTGAAAACACAACCCGATGTGGATTTTCTGAAATTTAGTTCCGACTGAAAATCTGAATCTGTATAGCTAATGGGAATCAAATCCTCACAATGGTAAACAAGCATATAATTTCTCTTTCTCCGTAGATACTTGAGAATATGCTTTACAGCTTGCCAATGTTTAGGTCCTGAATTTGATTGATATCGGCTGATCATGCCAACTGAATAACAAATATCCGGCCTAGTACAAAGTATGGCATACATGAGACTTCCTGCAGCAGAAGAATAAGGAATTTGTCTCATCGTATTTTCTTTCCCTTGAGTCTTAGGCCTTTGGTCATCAGATAGAGGAACTCCATGTCTAAAAGGAAGTAATCCTTTCTTGGAGTTTTGCATGCTAAACCGTTCTAGAACCTTATCTATATATCCAGCTTGTGACAAACCTAACATCCTATTCTTTCGATCTCGCCAAAGCTTGATCCCTAGAATATAGTTAGCTTCACCCAAGTCCTTCATATTAAATTGGCATGACAACCAAACTTTAACCGATGACATTACTCCTACATCGTTTCCAATGAGTAGAATGTCATCAACATAAAGCACTAGGAACATTACTACTTTGTCATGATGTCTCTTGTACACACATGGTTCATCAAGATTTTGCTCAAAACCAAAAGATTTGATTGCCTGATCAAATCTGATGTTCCATGACCTAAATGCTTGCTTAAGTCCATAAATGGACCTTTTCAACTTGCATACCATATGCTCTTGGTTCTTTGCTATGAAACCTTCTGGTTGCAACATATAGATTTCTTCTTCAAGATTGCCATTTAGAAATGCAGTCTTGACATCCATTTGCCAAATCTCATAATCATAATGAGCAGCAATGGATAAGAGAATTCTGATAGATTTAAGCATGGCTACTGGCGAAAAGGTTTCATCATAATCGATGCCTTCTTTTTGTGTATACCTTTTAGCCACTAGCCTTGCTTTAAAGGTTTCAACCTTTCCATCTATCCCTCTCTTCCTCTTGTAGACCCATTTGCAACCAACAGGTTTAATGCCGTTAGGCGCCTCTACAAGACTCCAAACTTGATTGGAATACATGGAATCTAGTTCAGATTTCATAGCTTGGACCCAATGATGTGCATTTATATCATTCATTGCCTCCTCATAAGTGTAGGGATCCGATTCAGCCTCTTCTGAGATAGCCTCATAAGTTTCTCCTAAACCTATAAATCTCACAGGAGGTCGAACAACTCTCCCACTATGACGAGGCACTTGTGTACTAGACATTTCATGTGTAGTATCTTGTGGTGTATCTAATATAACCACTTTTTCCTTAGTTTTATCTAATGGTTGTTGATTTACAGACTCATTCATTTCAGCCAATACAACTCTACTTCTAGGAGTAAAATTATTCATATAGTCATTTTCCAAAAATTTAGCATTTGTACTAACAAAAACGTTGTTATCATTTCGACTATAGAATAAATAACCCCTAGTTTCTTTTGGATAACCAACTACCAAACACACTTCCGATTTTGGTTCCAACTTATCAGGCTTCCCCTTTAGCACATGTGCTAGACAACCCCAAATGTGGAGATACCTCATACTAGGCTTACGCCCACTCCACAATTCCACGGGTGTTTTGGAGATAGATTTTGATGGAACTAAATTCAAAAGATGTATTGCTGTATCTAAGGCATATCCCCAAAAAGAAATTGGTAAAGTTGAATAACTCATCATGGACCTAACCATTTCCAAAAGAGTTCTATTCCTTCTCTCCGCTACACCATTTTGTTGAGGAGTTCCAGGTGCAGTCAATTGGGATATAATCCCATTTTGAATTAGGTAATCCTTGAAAATCCCAAGAAGGTATTCACCACCTCGATCAGATCGAATGGCTTTTATGCGTTTGCCTAATTGATTCTCAACTTCAGCCCTAAACTCTTTGAACTTTTCAAAGGCTTCGGACTTCCGTCTCATTAGGTACACATAACCATATCTTGAGTAATCATCCGTAAAAGTGATGAAATACTCATAACCTCCTTTTGCTTGGGTTGACATAGGACCACATACATCCGTATGAACTAATTCAAGCAACTCTTGGGCTCTTCTACCTTTTGCATTAAAAGGTCGCTTGGTCATTTTACCTTCCAAACAAGATTCACAAACTGGAAATTCATCAAAGTCCATGGGCTCTAAGAGTCCATCTTTGATCAGCCTTTGAATTCTGTTTGAATTAATATAACCTAAACGCAAGTGCCAAAGATATGCATCATTTGAAGGAAACTTTCTCTTTAATGATTTTACATGTGAGTTAGTATCTAATTCAGAATTATGTAATTCATGCTTAACAGGAGTTAAAATATAAAGACCATCCACAATATTGCCAGAACAGATAAACATTTTATCCTTCTTTATTACAACATTGTCTTTTAGAATAACACAATATCCTTGTTTACCCAAATAAGTTGCAGAAATTAAATTCCTACGCACATTAGGTACAAACAGACAGTCTTGCAATATTAAAACCCTAGACTCAAAGCACAAATGAACAACACTAACAGCTATAATCGGAATTCTACTCCCATCAGCCAAAGTTAGAAACAATTCCCCTTCACTCAGTTTTCTGGTCTCCTAAAACCCCTGCAAAGAATTGCAGATATGATTAGTACAACCTGAATCCACACACCAGGAATCAGTGGGATTCTATGCCAAACATATTTCAAGAAGAAAGGAAGTTTTCATACCCTTGTTCTTGGCAGCTTTAAACTTTGGACAATTCCTCTTCCAATGAATGTCCTTTCTCACCACAATGGAAACACTTTCCTTTGAGCTTCTTTCCTTTATCAGCAATCCCTAAGGCAATTTGCTTACCCTCTTTCTTAGTGAAGTCCTTCTTCTTCTTCTTACCCTTGCCTTTCGACTTAGGTTGTGAAGTAGTAGCTTCACCAACATTGGCTTCAACACTAGAAGTACCGAGGATGCCTTCCGCCGCCACTAACTCATTCATTAATTCAGACAAAGAATAAACCTTTTTGTTCATATTATAATTTAGTCTGAATTCCTTGAATGATTCCGGTAATGACTAGAGTATCATATCCACTTGGGATTCTCCATCAATGTCGGCACCTAAAACTTCCAATGTATTCAAATTAGAGATCATTGTAAGACAATGTTCTCTTACTGAACTACCTTCAGCCATCTTAGTATTATAAATTTGCCTCATGGTTTCTTGCCTTGCTGAACGGCCTTGCTCACCAAACATCTCCTTCAGACTTAGCATAATGTCCGAAGCTAGTTCTACATCCTGCATTTGATGCTGTAGAACATTTGAGATGGACGCTAAGATATAGCACTTGGCCATTTCATTAGATTTCTGCCAACGATCAAATCGTTGTTTTTCCTCAAGAGGAGCATCTAATGAAGGAAAGCTAGGACATGGTTGAGTAAGCACATATTTGTGCTCTTCAGCACTTAAAACAATGTCCAAGTTTCTTTTCCAGTCAACATAGTTGGATCCAGTCAGTTTGTTTTGATTAAGAATAGAAACAAGTGGACTAAAAGATGCCATGTTCAAATCTGAAAATAATAAACATGAATATTATAAGTAAACTGGACATTATCAATTTAGCATATAAGCATATAATATGGAACCTTAATAAAATCATAAAATAATATATGCAATGACAACCCAATCCCATGTTTAAAATTCCTTGGAAGCAAGTAAATTATAAACACTATGATTGATTGAGAACCATTCTCATTATTAGTGCTATCATGATAACTCTTATCAAACACTAATAACATGCCGTTTCTACTTTAGCCTCTAAGTAATAATGACATAGCTCCGAAGGGAGATTAACATTAAACTTAGTCTAGTGTACACCATTGATTGAATTCTATGTGAGTCATAAAGTAACTCCACGGAAGCGTGGTCGTTCTCAATGTAAAAACAAATATTATTCATCATAAAGAAGTTTAACCTGTAGTACCGTGAATTAAACACCCTCCGAAAGGAGCAAGGCATATACACCAAGGCGAGGTGCTTAATCACACTACTATAAATCGACAATGGAGGCCGTGAGATCCAACCCTTGTATCTCTCTCCCACTAGATATTTTAAAATAAATGTTTTTAAATATAAAACATGCATAATATAATTACACATAGCCTTGCTATTTTATATATGTAAAAATACTTAGAAAAAATTCTGGATCAACAGTTCTCGATCGATCCTCGACAGATTCTCGATCGGTCTAGAAAAGTTTCGCGAAGCTCGACAGATCCTCGATCGATCGAAAAACTTTCTGTCTGCTCGATAGATTCTCGATCGATCTAGCTTCACGAATTTTGAATTTTCCAGAATTTTCCAAAAACAGTTTTTCAACGTTTTCATGTACAAAACAACTATCATACAATCATTATGAACATAAATTGATATCAAAACTGAATTTCATTGATGTTACTGCCTTAAAGTTCAGTTTAACATACTTAAACTAAAAATTAAACAACATCATAACATCAAAAATAGTTTTCATCAAGAACAATGATTTCAACGACCATGCAGTAAACTATTTTCTAACAACATGAAATCATTGTTACTAATTCCAAAACTCAAAAACATGTTAAACAGATATGTAATGAAGACCGCTCTGATACCAATTGATGGAATTATACAGTGCAGCGGAAGAAAAAATAACAGATCTACTTCATACATAAAAGTTAACATGCATTGTTTAAGTTTCAGAATATAAGAACAAGAGAGTGTACCTTGGAGCGGTGAATTTCAAAACTTGAAGATGAGAATCACTTGGGAATACTTTCAATCTTCACTCCAATTCCACTAACGCCCAAGATGTGTGGTCTCTCCATCAATTCCAAAGGGAGAATGTCAAAAAGTGTCTAACACTTTTTACACCACTTCACAAGAGTGTTCTTTCAAACTCTCTCTATGAATCCTCTTTCAAAAATCTTTCTCATACATGAAAATTCTGTATGTTTCTCCCTTTGTATCTAACTGATTATCTAATTGGGCTGGCCTTTTGGGCCTTTTCAATTGGGCTTAAGTGTGTGGCTTGGAGTGGGATCAAAAGGAACCAATAAGACACTAGCTCCAATGGGCCTTGGGCTTTTCTGTCAACTCTTGACAAGTCCAAAGTTATCATTAACTATATTTAATACCACTATATAAATATAGTTGCACTCTAGGCCTTATTAATAAATTATATCCCAAGATTTTATTATACATGCAACCCCTTCATAAAATATTCATAGTAACACAAAGTCATGAAAGCAGACTGCCACTTTGTTTATTACTATATCTTAATTCCTTGAGTACCCGGTTTAATTCTTTAAGTTATTCATCATATATTTATGAAATCCAATTCCATAAATATATACTTTAGTAACTCCTTACTAAAGTGGTTAGGCCCAACTCTCTGAATAACAAACCCATTAAACTTATCTCAAGGGAATATTTTGTATCTTCGTTAAGAGACTATGAATTCCATCTTGAGAATATATGTTCCATCAACACTAAATTTGGCTGCCCAACATACTGAGATTTTGACCGTTACTATAGATCTCACTGCTGATATATCAAAACAACCTACACTTTATGATCAGGTCCATTATCCTCTCCGGATTAAGAGTTCATGCAAATATAAGTCATGAGTTTATTATTCATTTGACAGTCGTTAGGAGAATAATAAATCTCACACCGGTCCAGTTCAATATGTCTTAACTCTTAAAACATATCAATATATCAACTAGAAATCTCAATTTTCATGATCAAGACAAATCATCTTAGTTGATATGTTATAGTCTTCGCCGATGAAATGCCCAATTTCATCACCGACTACGAACTATAATTCTGAGTTTACAAAGAACTTGTGATTTATATCTTCTGTGACTAAATCACATAAATCACATACTATGCATCTCATGGACTATATGATAATGTCCCAATATTCATGTTGCCAATATTTTCAAATAAGAACACAACTTTATTAACCAAAATATTAAGTCATACATAATGTCTTACATAATAAAATACATAGCATCATACAATAGGATTGAAGGACATATATCCCAACAGAAGCAACCGAAGCCTCTCTTCTAGCCTAATCTGAAAAATAAAATCAAAACAAAACAAAACAAAAAAAGGATGAAAACACCAAAAAAAAAAAAAAAAGAGAGAGAAAAGAATAAAAAGGAAAAAGAGAGCATGAGTAAAGAATTATATATAAATAATGATGAACGATGATATAAGGGGCCTTGATGGCTTGAAAACCAAAAGGTAATCCATGCAAAATTAGAGGAATCCCGCTATGTTGAGAACCTAGGCAAAAGTTAGGGATTATACTTGAAGAAGAAGAGGCCTTCCTGCAAAGAAGCTTGCTTCCTTCCTATGAAATGTATCCAAACCGTTGAGGGTTTATGCCAAGATCAAGCCCATTGGGTTACCTCTCTTTAGCTCATAAGCCACCATGCATATTCGGAGTTCCACACAATATGACCTTTGGACCAAGAAGTACCTTGCAAGAGCACATAAGCAAAAGACACAAAGAAAGCATGAACATGGTCTCTCATCCACGGGAAAGGCTGAACTGGAAAAGTATGCCAAAACCAATCTAAGGTTAAGCTTGGCAAAGACGCACCACCTATTTGCTATAGCAAGATAAACTGTTGGAAAAATATAATACGCAGCGGAAGAAAATATAATGTAAACGGATCTACTCCATACATACAAGTTAACATGGGCTATTTAAGTTTCAGAATTAGAGAACAAGAGATTGTACCTTGGAGCGGAGAATTTCAAAACTTGAAGACGAGAAGTACTTGGGAATACTTTCAATCTTCACTCCAATTCCACTAACGCCCAAGATGTGTGGTCTCTCAATCAGTTCCAAAGGGAGAATGTCCAAAAGTGTCTAACACTTTACACCACTTCACACGAGTGTTCTTTCAAACTCTCAATTATCTTCAGAATCTCTTTTTTTAAAATTCTGTATGTTTCTCCCTTTGTATCTAACTGATTATCTAATTGGGCTGGCCTTTTGGACCTTTCCAATTGGGCTTAAGTATGTGGCTTGGAGTGGGACCAAAAGGGACCAATAAGACACTAGCTCCAATGGGCCTTGGGCTTTTCTGTCAACTCTTGACAAGTCCAAAGTTACCATTAACTATATTTAATACCACTATATAAATATAGTTGCACTCTAGGCCTTATTAATTAATTATATCCCAAGACTCTATTATACATGCAACCCCTTCATAAAATATTCATAGTAACACAAAGTCATGAAAGGAGACTGCCACTTTGTTTATTACTACATCTTATTCCTTTTGGTACCTGGTTTAATTCTTTAAGTTATTCATCATATTTTATGAAATCCAATTCCATAAATATATACTTTAGTAACTCCTTTAAAGTGGTCAGGCCCAAATTTCTCGAATAACAAACACATTAAACTTATCTCAAGGGAATATTTTATATCTCCGTTAAGAGACTATGAATTCCATCTTGAGAATATATGTTCCATCAACACTAAATGTGACTGCCCAACATACTGAGATTTTGACCTTAACCATAGATCTCACTCCTGATATTCAAAGCTAACCTACACTTCATGATCAGGTCTGAAATTATCCTATTGACAGTTAACTTTAGGAGAATAATAAATCTCACACCGGTCCAGTTGCAATATGTTTGTACTCTTAAAACATATCAACATATCAACTAGAAATCTCCATTTCCATGATCAAGACAAATCATCTTAGTTGATATGTTATAGCCTTCCAGATGAAATGCCCATTTCATCACCGACTACGAATTATATTCTGAGTTTACAAAGAACTTGTGATTTATATCTTCTGCTGACTAAATCACATAAATCACATATATTGCATCTCATGGACTATATGATAATGTCCCAATATTCATGTTACCATTATTTTCAAATAATAATACAACTTTATTAACCAAAACATTAAGTCATACATAATGTCTTACATAATAAAATACATAGCATCATACAATAGGATTTAAGGACAAATATCCCAACATAAACGCCTAACAAAACTTACAGCAAGGACGGGAAATCCCCACCCATGGTAGGGACTATGAGATGGTAAATCTCCGGTTCACCCATAATGGCACCAAATTCTGTGATAGTGGGGCATAGTTCTATTCCGTTGAAGCAAAAAATATGCCAAGTAGGAACCTAATAGCTAGCAGCAACACATAGAAAAGGCTAATCCACCCTTATTTGATGATATAGAAAGACACAAGAGAGACCATAGAAGGTGATGAAATCCTTAAAATCAGGACCAAGCCTCCTAATCCAAGCCAGGACATCGAGTGGAGAGTTTTTTGCCATTAGGGGACCTCAAAAAAGGGCTCTCTGAGTTGAAAATACATTGGTGAGGGTTTTGGGACTTAAACGGCTACTTTTATACTTAGAAAGGGTGGTTAGGGTTTCCTCTGATTTGCGGCCACGTATGCAAGATCAACCCTATGTACGCAAGCCCATCCCCACGTACGCACAGTGCTTGGCAGAAGCCCATCCTCCCCTGTTTTTAAGCATGCCTTTTCCACTCCAAGGCATTCCTAGGGTTCCTACGACCTAAAGGATCATTTAAAGCATATTTCAAGCACAAGATTTCAAGCATCAAAGAAGCAATGTTGTATAGAAACATATAATTAACCATATATCTTGTAAATTAAGTGCTAGTCCTAATTAAAAGAATAAGTGTAAAAAGATATTCTTAAGTACAAACCTTTTTCTCAAACTGAATTCAAATGTTTGCTAAAGGAAATAAAAAACAATAATAGCAATAACAAAAGAGAGAGAAAGATATGTGTTGTATGCCTATATGTCTTCACTGCAGGTAATCAATGGTGTCGCCTCTTCATCAGTTGGTAGCTAGGAGTTGCCCTCCGAATCCTCCTTACCACCACCGTTATCATCATCATCACCACTGCCCGGGTGGGCCACCCCTCCAAGACCGTACAAGCTCCTTGAATAATTGGTTACCTTTAGCTTCAGATTCCCAGCCAACCATACCAAATTCTCATTCTCTTGGATGGTGGGTTGTAGTTTAAAGAAAGAAGGGTTAGTAATTGAAAAAAAAAAAAAAGAGAAATGGCTAGAAGAAAAAGAATAAAGGGAAGGAAGAACTCATTGCCCAAGTGTTAGGAGGAAAGGGGTAGCCCATGACATTGAGATTATGGTGCATGGTGCACTTCCGAGCAAAACCATCAGGGCCATAAGCATAGACTATCCAAGGGAGATGTAGAGGATCAATGGGCTCACTAGCAGCAGGCTCCTACTGCTACAATTTTCCTCCATTAGAAGTCATGACAAACGAGGTGAAGGAAAAAGAAGAGAAGAAGAAGAGATTGAGCATAAAACTAAGTAGTAAAGGAAGGCATGAGGCAAGTGATGTTGAATTCCTCATTGTCCAATCCCTTGAGGAGCTACCCGGCATGGGTAACGCATTCCCCCATGTGTTATACCCAGCATTGGTTATGGAGTGTAGGGCAAGCATGAACTTCGGAGGATCCATTGGAATCTGTGGGTCATCTCTACCCACTAGTTGACACTACACCCTCTTCACTAGGTAAAGTGCCCTTAAGCCCACTCCTTCAAAGGATTGGGTAATCTCCGAAGCAATGATAACAATAACTTCCAAGTCTATATAAGTAGGGAGGGGCTGGCTGGCCCATGGAGTCTAATTGACCTATAATGATACAAGGTTAGAAAAAAGGGTATCCTAAGGGAAATGCAGGAAGAAGTGTGAAAAATAGGACTCTTAAACTTACCTTATCCGAGATTAACCTAGCAAGGTAGGCCCTCAATTAACAGAACTCCCTCAAACTTAGATTGGCACCCAAAATTAATCCATAGATGTAAAAGGAAGCACAAGCCACAAGTTAGTTTGTAAGATGACAGTTTGCAAGACTACAAGCTATAAATGAGAATACAAGAAAGGTAAAGAGAACTAAGCTCAAGGAGCATCCAAGGCCCCACAAGTCACCGCAAGGTGCCCCAACTAAAAGTGTCAAGGGTAGAGTAAAGATAGGTAAGGCACGCCTACCCCCATTTAGCCATCCGCGCATCTCTAGAGTCTTGAAAGAGGGTCAACCTCCTTAAGGACACTGTTTGCCCACCATTGGTGAAGAGGTAAGCTCCTAACAAGTGTAGAAGGAAGGCCCTAGCCATACGAACACACTCCTTTGTAGTCCTCTGTGGGAGAAGCATGTAATCTGACACCAAGTCAAAGTAGCAGATGGTCTCAGTGGAGTACTTCCTCCCCAACATGTCAAGACCTAGCTGGATGCCCAACATGCCATCCAAACAAATGATGGCCCCTTTGAAAGGTGTGAGCAGTATCCAACCACCTCTTGATGAGGCATTGCACCAAGGTAGCACTTGTGGACCTCTCCGGAAGAAGGCCAATGATAGGCTCAAAGCTCGCTTCCTAGTATAAGCCCTAGTCTTAGGAACGAGAAGGTTGTACGACTCCACCATCTTGTTGGTGCTTCCCCTACTAGCATAAGGGGATGAGGATTGCAAGAGAAGAAGATGTTAGGACATATGTGATTCATGTTAGGAGCATATGTGCTTTGACAAAATGCACTTTACTTGTAATTGGGTAGATTTAGGATTTGTTTAATGCTTCAAGAAACAAGATTTTAAGTTCAAGAAACAAGGTTTCAAGTTCAAGTGTTAAAGCCATGCAAGTTTGTCAAAGATTCAAGTATTGAAGTGTAGGATTTTAAAGCTCAATAGATAGTATCTATCGAGGTTTAAAAGAGCTATTCAGCCCGAGGCTCCACAGCTGCTCGATAGATAGGGTATTTGTCGAGATTTATGAAAAATAGATTTCTAGTTTTGATTTTCATCCAATCCATGAATGTGTGTTTGGGCTTTCTTTTCTCACAACCCTAAATATATATAAGGATTATTTTAAGCACCGTCACAAGTTGGACAGTTGCGCGAGTATTTATCAAAGTCTTGTTCATGCAAATTGTGACCAGAGACAGAATTTGTCCTGGTTCTTCTTTCTCTTGAAGAAGCTACTGTGTTTGTACACTATAGGGTTTTGTGGCCAAGCAACTTCATGATCTTCATCATGTGATGAATAGAAGAATTTTGCAGCCAACATCCTTCTCAAGTTGGTGATCAAGTTACATACTGGGATCCACGTATCTTTTGGTTAGTCACATATTGGGAGCCATGCAATACAAGGAGAAATTGTCATTATAGAACAAGTCCAATTGTGTATTGGGGTAAGGGTTCAACTATAGGTTGGTATAAGGTACTGGAATTTCTTAACTTTTAACCACTTGTTTTGATAATAGTAGATTCTTAGGAGTGGTGACCTTAAAATCACCCAGTGGAATTTTTGCCTTGAAGGTTTTCCCCATTCGTAAATAAATCACATTGGCAAATTTATTTTCTGCTGCACTTTATTTTAGTTAGTGATTTATTTATGCTACCACATAGATTGCATGTTAATTTGATTAATTAATAAACTTGGCTAATTAATCAATTAATTAATCACGAAGGGTCAATACATTCTTGGCCTAGCAAGTGCTATCAGAGTAGGCACACTCTGATTAGGGTTTAATCTTTGCTGTGAGATCCATTGACCCCTGTTAGGACAGTCACTTATTGTAGCTCCTTTATTTGATAGTACTAACTATGCATACTGGAAAGTATGCATGAGAGCTTTCTTGCAGTCATTAGATGAGAAGCTGTATAGGTTGGCCACCAAGAAGCTCTGTGATGTGGAGCTTGAACGAGAACAATTCTCTGCAAAGTTTGATGAAGCCAATCAGACCACTGGAGCATTATGGTTTGAAAACAGTTTCTTGGCTGAGAAGACCAAGAAGCTTGAGGTGGAATTGTTCCAAGTTAGAGCTTAGTTGGAGAGGACCTCAAGTACAAAGCTTGATGAGATGCTTAGTATGCAAAAATCTACTTCTAATCGAACCAGTTTAGGGTACGATTTCTCTTCTCCTAGTATTGCTTCTTCTACTAGTAGTATTTTTGTTTATCTTGCTAATAATATTGAATCTGAGAATAATGATACTAAAAATGTGATAGCTAGTGAGAACATAGACAGGGGTAAATTTATCTTAGGAGCACCCTCTAAGCTTGCTGACAAAGAAACCAAAAACCCTAGTGCTAAGAAGTATAACGTGATAGGCCACAAACACGTTGACCACTAGTGATAAATTAAATCGATTAATTAGCCAAGTTATTAATTAATCAAGTTAATATGTAAAATCAAGTGGCAGCACAAACAAATCACCAAAACTAAAGTATGCAGCGGAAAAATTAAAGACACGGTGATTTGTTTATGAATGGAGAAAACTTGATGGCAAAAACCCCACCGGGTGATTTAAGGTCACCACTCCCGAAACTCCACTATTATCACAACAAGCGGTTACAAGCAAGGAATCCCAAGTACCTTACCAACCTACAGTTGAACCCTTACCCCAATACCCAATTGGACTTGCTCTGTAGTGACAGTTTCTCCTTTCAATGTACGGCTCCCAAGTACGTGACTAACCAATTGTGCGGATCCCAGTACGCGACTTCAATTCACCAACTAGAGAGAGATTTGTTGGCTGCAAAGTTCTTCAAATCATCCACACGATGAAGATCAGGAAGATGCTTGGTTACAAAACCCCACGGTGCACATTACACAGCAACTTCTTCACAAAAGATGAACTAGGGCATGAACTTTGTCTTTTTGATCACAAATTGCATGAACAAGAATTACTCAATGCTTGTGCAACTTGCATCTGTTTGACGGCCCTTTAAACAATTCTTTTATATGTATAGGGGTAGGAGAAAAGAAGTTCCAGAGACACATTCACGAATTGGAATTAAAACAGAACTGAAAATCTGTTTTCTTTAAATCTTAATAGATAGAGGTGTCGAGGATCTGTCGAGAAGCTGTCGAGCCTCGAGGCTGAAACAGCTTCTAAAGCTCGATAGATGCATGTGTCGAGACCAGGTGTCGAGCTTTAGTAACTTGCACTTCCTTGCTTATTTCTTGGATAGACGTGATGACTTCAACACTAAATCTTGAAACACTGTTTCTTGAAGTGTTAAACACATCCTAACTCTACCCAATTACAAGTAAAGTGCATTTTGTCTAAGGATAAGCCAATTACATAAAATAGTGACATATGTCGACAACCTGAACTACATATGTTCTAATAATCTCCCCCTTTGGCAATCCGTGACAAAACCACAACAAACAAATGAAGATATGAGAGAAGTCATAAAACACTTTAACTCATATTCACTTGTTACATACAATAAAATCTATCCTAACACAAACTCTTGAAAAACTTTGCAAGAAGAGAGTTTATGGCAAGTAGACTTTGACAACTTGTATTTCTAAAACACTTATAAACAAAACACATCAAGGCATCTTTGTGGGAAGCAGAAATAATAGATTGCATACAAGTAAAAGAAATATGTGTATAAAGACAGAAAAGAAACAACACATGGAAAGATAGGTGAACGAAATATACATCAACATATATATCAAGAAACAAGTACAATGTATGTCAATACATGATCAATGTATCTCTAAAAAGATAGAAAAGAAAAGAAAAGAAAAGAAATACATGTAATCCTCACTACATCCCTCATATCAACACTCCCCTATAAAAAATGTACTATACTAGCTCTCCCCCTAAATATGACTACTCTCATACACCAAAACTACTCCCCTTTTTGTCACGAGTGACAAATGGTAGAGTGTCAAGTAGACATCTCATCAAAAAAGCTCGCATCTCCATCATCATCATCTGAAGCATCATCGTCATCACCGTCATCATCATCCTCAGTATCAGAAGTGACATGAGGAGGCGGAGGAGAAGCCTCTGGAGCAAAGCCGCTCAAAGTCGCCTGTCGCCTAGGGATGCAATCAACACGAATGTTCACTTGATACAACTCCATGGAGAGAGTATCGAGGCGAGCATCCATGCGCTGAAGCTGTGCCAGGATGTCTCTAAGAGTGACGTCGCTCGAAGAAGAAGGAGTAGATGTCGCTCGAGCAGATCTGGATGTAGTCGGACGGGAGGAAGGAGCAGCAGCATCCAACTGTCTCGATCTGAACTGTGCCTCGCTGCGTTTTACGGTAGCGGCATCTATAGCGAACATGACATGAAACGGATCGGATGAAGGAAAGGGGATGGAAAAACTGTGAAGCATCCTCGTGATAGCGGAAGGGAAAATGAGCTTATCACGGGTGGCCGTATCTTTATAGACTCTATGATAGAGAAGATAAAGTGTGAAGGGAAGTCTACAATGAGATGCTTAAGAAGAGACAACAAAAATCGAGCACGAGGCTCTGTGATAGAGTTGTAGTGAGAGAGTGGGTGCAACATAAAAGTCATCACCATGTTAAGGAAATGAGGACCTTTAGCAAAAGGCTGACATGGTGTGTACTGATGATCTCCCCAAGAGGAAGGACGGTCACAGAACACCGAGATCATCTCGTCTTTGGACACAGTCCATAGACGCTCACATCTAGGGTAATCAGGATGATCCACCCTCGGAACATGAAGAACCTTGGAAACTAACTCCGGAGTGACAGCAAAGCGCGTACCTCGAACGCTAGAATAGAAGAGAGGCACTAAAGAATCAATCCCGTGGATGTTGGAGTAAAACTCTTGTATCAACACGAGAGGACAAGTGACCGAGACGTAACACAGTGACTCCCAAGCTCGACTGTGAATGACATCAGGTAGGTCAGTGTCGGCAAAGTCTGCCAGGACAACGTGGCGTTTTGAATGAACACTTCATTTAGAGAAGTTCTCCGAGAAGTCCTTATGGGCTTTCTTATCACAGAACCGGATAGACAAAGGAGTAGAATCCGAAGAAGGGGAAGATCCCTTAGAACGCAGAGGGTTCTGGGATGGAATAGATTTATGTTTAAGTGCCATAGCCACTACTAACACAAACATAGAGAGAGCGAGAGGAATAGAAACACATAGGAAAGTCCCAAATAGTTCAATATAGGAAGAGAAATATTGAAAAGATAGAACGTATGCATGGGAAATGCATGAACATGTGACATGCAAAAGTAAAAACATCATGGGCTCAACCCAATCCAAACCTAACAGTACACAACAAGTTTGCACACATCTAAATGCATGAAAATACATTTAGAATGCTAATGTGATGCAATGCATGTAGTTTTAAAGATCAAATCTATAAAACCAACCCAAAAATTTCATGGAACTCTCAATAATTTTGAAAAACCTAAAAATTTTCAAAAAACTCAAAACCTAGGTTTGTAAATCATGAAATGCATGAAGAATGAGAGACAAGAAGCTTACTAAGTGAGGAAAAACAAGTAAAACACTTAAAGAATCCTTAGGAAGAGGTTTGGAGAGAGTGAGAAAGGCTTTGGGAGAGAAAACACCAGCTATCGAGAGAGAGAGATCGAGTGAAATGAGAGAAATCGCGACAGAACCTTATATATAGCCCTTCAATAATTCTCGACAGATGCAAGTATCGAGAGGTATCGAGACAGCTATCGAGGTAGGTGTCGAGAAAATGCACTTCGACAGATACAGATATTGAGAACATGTGTCGAGAAAGAAGGATCAAGCAGTTAAGAATCTCACTCGATCCAGAAGCTGTCGAGAATCTATCGAGCAGACAGAAAGTTTCTCGATTGATCCACCAGGTGTCGAGAATGTGTCGAGACTGCATTTAGAAAAAGTCTAAAAAGCTCAATAGACAGCTAGGTGTTGAGAAGGAGTCGAGGAGGTGTCGAGATGCCTTAAAACAGTTTTTCAAGAGAGGAAAAACACAGACATGAATGCAATCATGCATGCAACTCAACCAATGATCCAAGCAACACAAATAGCTCTCAATAACATCTCTCATCAAGAATATAATGCACATGTATCCCAAAACACACACACACACACTAAACAAGTCTAACCAATTTTATATTTAAAAAATGAGTTAAGACAGTTTAGGAAGCATACATTAACGCATGTAAACCTTGTGATGGCCAAATCACATTGTACTTGCACATGTATCAAGAATAGCAAAGAATATTGCGTGTTGTGTGTGAAAACATCACAAGATTGCATAAGTGTCTTAATGTTATGATGATTTGAGATATGAGAAAATCACTTTAACTCACACAAAATCATAATTTTTTGATGGGGACTATCACCTTCGAGGTACATCCTATAACTCCCACATCTCCTAGAAAACACGCTTGCAATCATATTTCAAAGCCTTTTATTCTTTTTGCTTTTATTTCTTTGCATATTTTCTTTTATTAAGCATATCATGCATGGGCATACAAGAGAGAGAAAAGAAATACCCAATTATGTTAAGCTTTTGACATTGCACTTTTGCTATGCCGAAGCATACATATGTCATTGACATTGCACTTTTGTTATGCCAAAGCATACAGATGTCATATCATGATTGGCGAGTAGCAGTGGTGAGATAGTTATTTATGCATTTTTCTTAGGATTTTCTAGTCCTACCCGTCAAAAAGAGTGATATGAGTGTTAAGTAGAAGAGATCACTTAACCTTACTCATCACAAACAAAGAGTTACAAAGCTCACTTGTTTAGTTGTGTAGAAGAATGCTCATCTAAGCTATAGGTGATACAAAGTTTAGAAAACTCTATTTCAATGGCCATTTTAAAAGTTCACAAGAACCAATGCACACAAACACACACTGTTTTTGTATGTTTCAATCCTTTTTTTGATTTTATTTTATCAGAAAAGCAAAAATAAAACACCAAACTGAAAACACACAAACAAAAAGAAGTTAAAGAAAGCAAAACAATGCATAAAACCACAAAAACGGGGAGAGAGAGAAGTGAACAAAATCACTTAGAACCTTTTTCCTTCCACACCTTGGAAGAACCTTTCCTTTTAGTCAACCCTTGAACCAGTGACGAGGGGGAAGAGTTTAAACCGTTCAAGTTTGAAAGGAACATGAGGGTTTTAAGAATGTCTCCAAGAGGAGCAAGAGAGGTCTGAAGCTGATTCTGGTTTCCAGATGCTATCATGCCATTGCTTTGTTGAGTAGCTAGCCACTTGTAGCAATTTGGTCGAGTATGACCGGTAACACCACAATGATAACAGAGATGCTGCTTCTTCTGTTTGGGCTTTTGAGAGATAGCCTTCTTAGTCCTAGGGTTTCTAGTTTCCCTTTTCTCAACTTTAGGGGGTGCTCCTAGGATAGACTTGCCCTTGTCTACATTCTCACTTTCTAATTCAGTTTTAACATTTTTATCCTTAGTTTTAATGTTATTAGCAGGTGGAACAAAAACAGTAGTACTAGCAGAAGGAGTGTTAGAGAGAGAGAATTCATACCCCAATCCAGTACGATCTGAAGAAGATTTCTGAACACTTAGCATCTTGTCCAACTTTGCACTTGATGTCCTTTCCAATTGTGCTCTAACTTGAAACAGCTCTACTTTAAGCTTCTTGGTCTTCTCAGTCAAGAAATTGTTCTCAAACCTCAGTGCTCCAATTGTCTGATTTGCTTCATCAACCTTAGTGGATTCAACTTGTGACAAATAACAAGAGTATGACACAAAGTTAGCAACACACTTATCAACTATGCGTTTCCGCAATGTGAGTTCATTCATATTTCCCACAATAGTTTCTGGAGGATGATTTAGTTTGATTCTAAAGGAGGGTCCTTTGTCTTCATGACATTCAAAATCTGGTGATGTAGGCATGTCTGCTGACTCTTCTGCAACACATGGAGTACCAGGAGTACTTGGTGATGCGGGCTCTTGTTCCATGAGTTTCGGAGCTCTCCTAGGTTCATGAGGAAGGATTTCTTTAGGGAGTTCCTCATCAATTTTCTCAGAACTAACATCTAAAGACTCATCAATAAGAACATTCACTGTTTCCATGACCTTCATGGTTCTTTTGTTATATACCTGATAAGCCTTGCTTGTAGAAGAGTATCCCAGAAATATCCCTTCATCATTTTTGGAATCAAACTTTCCTACATTCTCTCTATCTTTTAGGATGAAACAAGTACTTCCAAAAATTCTGAAATACTTCACATTTGGCTTTCTTCCTTTCCACAACTCATATGGAGTCTTTTTGGCGCCGGGTCTAAAGTACACTCTGTTCACCGTATGACATGCAGTGTTGATTGCTTCTCCCCATAAATTTCTAGCCACATCCTTACTGTGCAACATGGCTCTAGCCATCTCTTGGATAACCCTGTTCTTTCTTTCTACTACACCATTCTGCTGAGGAGTAATAGGAGCAGAGAATTCTTGAGATATACCTGATCTTATGCAGAATGACTCCATGTATGAGTTCTCAAACTCTTTACCATGATCACTTAGAATTCAGTCAATTTTTAGGCTTTTTTCATTTTGCAGTCATGTACACAATGCTTCAATGTGCTCAAGAGTATCAGACTGGGATTGTAGAAGGATGACCCAAGTGTACCTAGTGAAGTCATCTACTACAACCATGATGTATCTCTTACCTCGAAGAGATTCAGTTCTCGTAGGACCCATAAGATTTAAATGCAATAGCTCCAATGGTTTAGATGTAGCTGATGTCTGAGTGCTTGGATACTTAGTTTTTGTCTGTTTCCCAAGTTGACATGGTCCACACACAACATTGTTTAGTCTACTCAGCTTTGGCATCCCTAAAACCGATTCATGCTTAGATACAATAGAGAGATGTTTATAACTAGCATGTCCCATCTACTGGTGCCACAAATCTTTATTTGGCAACGAAATACTATTGCATACAATATTAGCATCAAGTACCAATCTATAACAGTTGTCTAGAGTACGAACACCACTTATGTGTTTCTTCCCAGACTCATCCATAACAAGACACTTTCCTTTGGAGAATAGCACCATGAAGTCTTGATCACATATCTGACTTATACTCAGAAGGTTCACTCTTAGGCTGTTCACATAGAGAACATTTGCGATGTCTGGTAGTCCAGGTAGAGAGATAGTTCCTTTCCCTTTTATCTGTGATTTGCTTCCATCACCAAAAGTGACATTTCCACCTTTCTTAGACTCGAAGACTTTGAAGAGGGATCAGTCTCCAGTCATGTGTCTTGAGCAACCACTGTCAAGGTACCACAAGCATGTGTCCATCACTTTAAAGGCGGACTTCATCATAAAACACACCTTGTGCTTAGATGACAAATCAGTGGGAATGGTATTTTCTCTCATCTGCTTTTTCCGAGCTAAGCTTTTAATTTTAGCTCTGTTCAGACAAACTCCTTTGCACATTTTGATTTTGAGACAGTCTAGTTCCTGCTTGTATAAACTGAGATCCTTTCCAATAATCATTATAGAGGAAATCAAATAACTTTTAGACTTTTGTTTTCTGAGACACTCAAAGAAATAGAGATTAGAAAAACAAGGGATAACATAGGTCCCTTCAATGGAGTGACCTCTATCCATGATAAACAGGGGTAAGGATTAAACCCTAATCAGAGTGTGCCTGCTCTGATACCACTTGACAGGCCACAAATGCGTTGACCCCTAGTGATAAATTAAATTGATTAATTAGCCAAGTTATTAATTAATCAAGTTAACATGCAAAATCACGTGGCAGCACAAAAAAATCACCAAAACTAAAGTATGCAGCGGAAAAAAAGAAAGACACGGTGATTTGTTTACGAATGGGGAAAACCTGATGGCAAAAACCTTACCGGGTGATTTAAGGTCACCATTCCTGAAACTCCACTATTATCACAACAAGCGGTTACAAGCAAGGAATCCTAAGTACCTTACCAACCTACAGTTGAACCTTTACCCCAATACCCAATTGGACTTGCTCTGTAGTGACAGTTTCTCCTTTCAATGCACGGCTTCCAAGTACGTGACTAACCAATTGCGCGGATCCCAGTACGCGACTTCAATTCACCAACTAGAGAGAGAGTTGTTGGCTGCAAAGTTCTTCAAATCATCCACACGATGAAGATTAGGAAGATGCTTGGTTACAAAACCCTACGGTGCACATTACACAGCAACTTCTTCACAAAAGATGAACTAGGGCATGAACTTTGTCTTTTTTATCACAAATTGCATGAACAAGAATTACTCGATGCTTGTGCAACTTGCATCTGTTTGACGGCCCTTAAAACAATCCTTTTATATGTCTAGGGTTAGGAGAAAAGACGTCCCAAAGACATTCACGGATTGGAATTAAAACAGAACTGAAAATCTATTTTCTTTAAATCTCGACAGATAGAGGTGTCGAGGATCTGTCGAGAAGCTATCGAGCCTCGGGACTGAAACAGCTTCTAAAGCTTGATAGATGCATGTGTCAAGACAAGGTGTCGAGCTTTAGTAACTTGCACTTCCTTGCTTGTTTCTTGGACAGACGTGATGACTTCAACACTAAATCTTGACACACTGTTTCTTGAAGTGTTAAACACATCCTAACTCTTCCCAATTACAAGTAAAGTGCGTTTTGTCTAAGGATAAGTCAATTACATAAAATAGTGACATATGTCAACAACTTGAACTACATATGTCCTAACATAACGCTCAAAAGTCCAAAGAGAAGAAGCAGCATCTCTGTCATCACTGTAAAGCAGCTCGACATACTGGACCAAATTGCTACAAGTGGAAAGCCACTCAATAGAGCAACAGCATGGTCTCTTCTAGAAACTTGAGTTAGTTTCCAACCTCTCTTGCTCCTCTTGGAATTTTCCTCAAGACCCTCATGTTCCTTTCGAACTTGAACGGCTGCAATTCTTTCCATTCACCACCGGTTCAACAATTTTCTAAAAGGAAAGGTACTTACAAGGTGTGGAAGGAAAAAAGGCTCCAAGTGATTTAGTCAAATTTTCTCTCTCTCCCCTTCTTGTTGTTGGGATATTTGTCCTTAAATCCTATTGTATGATGCGATGTATTTTATTATGTAAGACATTATGTATGACTTAATGTTTTGGTTAATAAAGTTGTATTATTATTTGAAAATAATGCTTCAACATGAATATTGTGACATTATCATATAGTCCATGAGATGCAATAGTATGTGATTTATGTGATTTAGTCACAGAAGATATAAATCACAAGTTCTTTGTAAACTTAGTAATTATAGTTCGTAGTCGGTGATGAAATTGGGCATTTCATCTGCGAAGACTATAACATATCAACTAAGATGATTTGTCTTGATCATGGAAATAGAGATTTCTAGTTGATATGTTGATATGTTTTAAGAGTTAAGACATATTGAACTGAAAGGCGTGAGATTTATTATTCTCCTAACGACTGTCAATTGAATAATAAACTCACGACTTATATTTGCATGAACTCTTAATCCTGAGAGGATAATGGACCTGATCATGAAGTGTAGGTTGTTTTGATATATCAGGAGTGAGATCTATGGTTAAGGTCAAAATCTCAGTATGTTGGGCAGCCACATTTAGTGTTGATGGAACATATATTCTCAAGATGGAATTCATAGTCTCTTAACGGAGATATAAAATATTCCCTTGAGTCTCATACAAAACACATAGCGGAGATAAGTTTAATGGGTTTGTTATTCAGAGAGTTGGGCAACCACTTTAGTAAGGAGTTACTAAAGTATATATTTATGGAATTGGATTTCATAAATATATGATGAATAACTTAAAAATTAAACCGGGTACTCAAGGATTTAAGATGTAGTAATTTACAAAGTGACAGTCTATATTTGTGACTTTGTATTACTACGAATATTTTATGAAGGGGTTGCATGTATAATAAAGTCTTGGGATATAATTTATTAATAAGGCCTAAGTGCAACTATATTTATATAGTGGTATTAAATATAGTTAATGGTAACTTTGGACTTGTCAAGAGTTGACAGAAAAGCCCAAGGCCCATTGGAGCTAGTCTCTCCAATGGGCCTTGGTCCCTTTTCCGTCCCACTCCAAGCCACACACTTAAGCCCAATTGGAAAGGCCCAAAAATATAGCCCAATTAGATAATCAGTTAGATACAAAGGGAGAAACACAAGAATTTTTTAGAAGTAAAAAAAAAAAAATTTGGAGAGTTTTCATAAAAAAAGAGAGAGTGTGAGACACACTTTCATTCTCCCTTTGGAACTGATTGAGAGACCACACATCTTGGGCGTTTAAAGTGGATTCAGTGAAGATTGAAAGTATTCCAAGTGCTTCCGTTCTTCAAGTTTTGAAATTCACCGCTCCAAGGTACACTCTCTTGTCTCTAATTCTGAAATTTAAATAGCCCATGTTAACCTTTATGTATGAAGTAGATCCGTTTACACATTACAATTATTCTTCCGCTGCGCTGTGTAATGATTCCAACACTTGTTTTTTCTTTTTGCATTACTTGTGTGTTTTGCATTACTTGTGTGTTTTGCTTTCTTAATTTTGAGACAGTCTAGTTTTATGCATTTCTTTGTTTGACATGGTTTTGTTTGTTTGTTTTTCAATTTTGTTTTATTTTGCTTTCATTCATAAAAATAAATAAAAAAATTCAAAAATCCAAAAAAAATACAACAAAGTGTGGGTTTGTTTATATTGGTACTTGTGTACCTTGAATGGCCAATGAAACAAAGTTTTTAAACTTTGTATCTCTTGTAGTTTAGCTGAGCATCTCTATACACAACTAAGCAAGTGAGTTTTGTGTCTCTTTGTTTGTGATGAGTAAGATTAAGTAATTTCTTGTAGTTAACACTTGTGTCACTCTTTTTGACAAGAAGAACTAAAAAATCCTAAAAGAAAGGCATAAATAACCATCTCATCACTATTGCCCGCTAATCATGAAATGACATCTCTATGCTTTGGCATAGCAAAAGTGCAACGTCAAAAATGTTAGGACATATGTGGTTCAAATTGTTTTGAACATGTCATTATTTTATGTAATTGGCTTATCCTTTGACAAAACGCACTTTACTTGTAATTGGGTAGATTTAGGATGTGTTCAAGTGTTAACATTGTTGGATAAAATCTGGTTTTGTATCTCATACAAAACACATAGCGGAAGCAACAAACAAGGATCTATTTCATTCATGATTGACAACATGCACTCTATAAATTTCAGAATTTAAGAACAAGATAGCGTACCTTGGTGTGGAGAAATTCAAAACAAAGATTAGAAGCACTTGGGAAAACTTTTAATCTTCACTCCAATTCCACTTTACGCCCAAGATGTGTGGTCTCTCAATCAGTTTCCAAAGAGAGAACGAAAGTGTGTCTCACACTTTCTCTTTTTCTCTACGAATCTTTTCTTAAAAAAATCCCTTAAAAAATTCTGTATGTTTCTCCCTTTATAACTAATTGATTATCTAATTGGGCCGACCTATTGGGCCTTTCCAATTGGGCTTTAGTGTGTGGTTTGGAATGGGACCAAAAGTGACCAATAAGACACTAGCTCCAATGGGCCTTGGGCTTTTCCGTCAACTCTTGACAAGTCCAAAGTTACCATTAATTATATTTAATACCACTATATAAATATAATTGCACTCTAGGCCTTATTTAATAAATTATATCCCAAGACTTTATTTTACACGCAACCCCTTCATAAAATATTCGTAGTAATACAAAGTCATAAATATAGACTGCCACTTTGAAAATTACTACATCTTATCCTTGGGTACCCGATTTAATCCTTTAAAGTTATTCATCATATATTTATGAAATCCAATTTCATAAATATATACTTTAGTAATTTCTTACCAAAGTGGTTAGGCCTAACTCTCTGAATAACCAAACCCATTAAACTTATCTCAAGGGAATATTTTGTATCTCCGTTAAGAGACTATGAATTCCATCTTGAGAATATATGTTCCATCAACACTAAATGTGGCTGCCCAACATACTGAGGTTTTGACCGTTATTTTAGATCGCACTCCTGATATATCAAAGTAACCTACACGTCATGATCAGGTCCATTATTCTCTCAGGATTAAGAGTTCATGCAAATAAAAGTCGTGAGATTTATTATTCATTTGATAGTCGTTAGGAGAATAATAAATCTCACAGCGGTCCAGTTCAATATGTCTTAACTCTTAAAACATATCAACATATCAACTAGAAGTCTCCACTTCCATGATCAAGACAAATCATCTTAGTTGATACGTTATAGTCTTCGCAGATGAAATGCCCAATTTCATCACCGACTACGAACTACAAATTCTGAGTTTACAAAGAACTTGTGATTTCTAGCCAACAACTCTCTTTCTAGTTGATACGTTATAGCCAACAACTCTCTTTCTAGTTGGTGAATTGAAGTCGCGTACTGGGATCCACGCAAATGGCTTAGTCACGTACTTGGAGCCGTGCATCAAAAGGAGAAACTGTCATTACAGAACAAGTCCAATTGGGTATCGGGGTAAGGGTTCAACTGTAGGTTGGTAAGGTATTGAAATTCCTTTACTTGTAACCGCTTGTTATGATAATAGTGGAGTTTCGGGAGTGGTGACCATAAATCACCTGGTGGGGTTTTTCCCATGTAGGTTTTCCCCATTCGTAAACAAATCACCATGTCATTTAATTTCCGTTGCATTCTTTAGTTTGTTGGTGATTTGTTTGTGCTACCATGCAATTTGCATGTTAACTTGATTAATTAATAACTTGGCCAATCAATCAACTTAATTCGTCACTAGGGGTCAACACGTTTGTGGCCTATCAATTGGTATCAGAGCAAGCACACTCTAGTTAGGGTTTAATCCTTGTGTGTGATCCATTGACCCCTGTTTGTCATGGATAGAGGTTAGTCTCTTATTATACATCCAATGTTTGATGGTACTAACTATGCATACTAGAAAGTACTCATTAGAACTTGCGTGAGAGCTTTCTTGCAGTCACTAGATGAGAAGGTGTGGCAAGCTGTGGAGATAGGCTGGACCAAGCCTACAAAATCCCCGTCCGATTGGGATGATGCCAATATCAAGGTGGCAAATTTCAATAGTAGAGCATTGAATGCCCTATTCAGTGCGGTCACTAATAAGGAGTTCAAGAAGATTTCCTCCACTGAAACTGCTAAGGAAGCATGGACCATTCTCCAAACAACCTATGAGGGAACAAAGACTGTCAAGGATTCGAAGCTACAGAGGCTCACTACAAGCTTCGAAGAAATTAAGATAGAGGAGGATGAGTCATTCGATGAGTTCTATGCCAAGCTCAAAGATATAGTGAACTCAGTTTTCAATCTTGGGAAAACCATTCCTGAACCTAAGATAGTAAGAAAAGTGCTCAGATCTCTACCCGAGAGATTCCATGCCAAGATCACAACGATAGAGGAATCAAAGGATATTGACAAGATTCCTCAGATTGAGCTGGTTGGTAATTTGCAAACCTACGAGCTAGGGTTGACAAGGATTGGCAAGTTAAGTAAAGGCAAGAGCATGGCACTAAAAGCCAAGAGCAGTGACACAGATAAGTCTTTAGACGATGAAGATTCTAAGATAAAGTCCAACATTACTAGGCAATTCAAGAAATTCATGAAAAATGCCAACGGAAAGGCTTCAAAAAGGACCATAGGGAATCCAGTTCTTCCCAATTCAAGAGCCCAGATAAAGGAAAGAAGGATACCAAGGATGGCGGTCAGTACACTATTCCCACTAGACCTAAGTGCTTTGGGTGTCAAGGTTTCAGTCACATGAAACAAGAGTGTCCTACGTACCTCAAGAGCATTGGGAAGAGCAAGGCACTTGCTGCTACCTCTAGCAACACTGAGACCGGGGATGATTCTGACAATGATGAAGATGGAATCTTGAATGCCTTCACTGCCACTGTTAATCCTACTGAAGGGATTACTGAAGATGTAGATGAAGAAAAAGAATTGGTGGATGCTAAGTTTTGAAACTATGGATGACCAAGATGATATTCATACCGCCTATGAGAAACTGTACAAGCTTTTAGAGAAGCATAAGAAACTCTATAAGTTGGCCACCAAGAAGCTCAGTGATGTAGAACTTGATCATGAGGAGCTTTCCACTAAGTTTGATGAAGCAAATCAAACCATTAGGGCACTAAGATTCGAGAACAACTTCTTGGTTGAAAAGACCAAGAAGCTTGAAGTGAAGTTGTTTCAAGTTAGAGCACAATTGGAGAGGACGTCAAGTGCAAAGTTGGATGAGATGCTCAACATTTAGAAATCTGCTTCGGATCGAACAGGATTGGGGTCTGAATTCTCTTTATCTAATACTCCTTCTGCCAGTACTATTGTTTTTGTTCCTCCTGCTAATAACATTAAAATTGAGAACATTGATGTTAAAACTGAATTAGCTAGTGAGAATCTAGAGAAGGGTAAGTCCATCTTATGAGCACCCCGTAAGCTTGAGAAGAGAGAAACTAAAAACCCTAGGACTAAAAAGGCTAACTCTCAAAAGCCTAAATAGAAGAAGCAGCATCTCTGTTATCATTGTGGTGTTGCCGGTCATACTGACCAAATTGCTATAAGTGGTTAGCCACTCAACAGAGCAATGGCGGGATAGCATCTGGGAACCAGAATCAGCTTCAAACCTCTCTTGCTCCTCTTGGAAATCTTTTCAAAGCCCTCATGTTCCTTTCAAACTTAAACGGTTTCAATTCTTTCCCCTCATCACCGGTTCAAGGGTTGGCAAAAAGGAAAGGTTCTTCCAAGGTGTGGAAGGAAAAGGGTTCTAAGTGATTTTGTTCACTTTTTCTCTCTCCCCCCCTTCTTGTTTTTGTTTTGCATTATTTGTGTGTGTTGTTTTACCGTTTTGAGTCAGTCTAGTTTTATACTTTGTTTGCTTTCTTTTGCTTTCTTTAACATGTTTTTGTGTGTTTATTTTCAGTTTTGTGTTTTATTTTTTGCTTTTCTGATAAAAATAAAAAAAAAATTGAAAAATTGAAAAATACAAAAACAGTGTGTGTTTGTGTACATTAGTTCTTATGAACCTTAAGATGGCCATTGAAATAGAGTTTTCTAAACTTTGTATCTCTTGTAGCTTAGATGAGCATCCTTATGCACAACTAAGCAAGTAAGCTTTGTGGCTCTTTGTTTGTGATGAGTAAGGTTAAGTAATCTCCTGTTCTTAACACTTGTATCACTCTTTTTGACGGGCAAAACTAGAAAATCCTAAGAGAAAGGCATAAATAACCATTTCACCACTGTTACCCACCAATCATGAAATGACATTTGTATGCTTCAGCATAGCGAAAGTGCAATGTCAAAAACTTAACATAATTGAGTATTTCTTTTCTCTCTTATATGCCTATGCATGGTATGCTTCATAAAAGAAAATATGCAAAGAAATAAAAATAAAAAAAGAACAAAATGCTTTAAAAATATGATTGCAAGCGTGTATTCTAGGAGATGTGGGAGTTATAGGTGTTGGATAAAATCTGGTTTTGTATCTCATACAAAACACACAGCGGAAGCAAAAAACAAGGATCTATTTCATTCATGATTGACAACATGCACTATGTAAATTTCAGAATTTAAGAACAAGATAGCGTACCTTGGTGTGGAGAAATTTAAAACAAAGATTAGAAGCACTTGGGAACACTTTTAATATTCACTCTAATTCCACTTTACGCCCAAGATGCGTGGTCTCTCAATCAGTTTCCAAAGGGAGAATGAAAGTGTCTTACACTCTCTCTTTGTCTTTTTCTCTATACGTCTTTTTCTTTTCTCATAAAAAAAAAATTTGTATGTTTCTCCCTTTATAACTAATTGATTATCTAATTGGGCCGGCCTATTAGGCCTTTCCAATTGGGCTTTAGTGTATGGCTTGGAGTAGGACCAAAAGGGATCAATAAGACACTAGCTCCAATGGGCCTTGGGCTTTTCCGTCAACTCTTGACAAGTCCAAAGTTACCATTAATTATATTTAATACCACTATATAAATATAATTGCACTCTAGGCCTTATTAATAAATTATATCCCAAGACTTTATTATACACGCAACCCTTTCATAAAATATTCATAGTAACACAAAGTCATGAATGTAGACTGTCACTTTGTAAATTACTACATCTTATCCTTGAGTACCCGGTTTAATCCTTTAAAGTTATTCATTATATATTTATGAAATCCAATTTCATAAATATATACTTTAGTAATTTCTTACCAAAGTGGTTAGGCCTAACTCTTTGAATAACTAAACCCATTAAACTTATCTCAAAGGGAATATTTTATATCTCCATCAAGAGACTATGAATTCCATCTTGAGAATATATGTTCCATCAATGCTAAATGTGGCTACCCAACATACTGAGGTTTGATCGTTACTTTAGATCTCACTCTTGATATATCAAAACAACCTACACGTCATGATTAGGTCCATTATTCTCTTAGGATTAACAGTTCATGCAAATAAAAGTCGTGAGATTTATTATTCATTTGACAGTCGTTAAGAGAATAATAAATCTCACAGCAGTCAAGTTCAATATGTCTTAACTCTTAAAATATATCAACATATCAACTAGAAGTCTCCACTTCCATGATTAAGACAAATCATCTTAGTTGATACGTTATAGTCTTCGCAGATGAAATACTCAATTTCATCACCGACTACAAACTATAAATTCTGAGTTTACAAAGAACTTGTGATTTATATCTTCTGTGACTAAATCACATAAATCACATACTATGCATCTCATAGACTATATGATAATGTCCAAATATTCATGTTACCATTATTTTAGATAAAAATAAACAAATTTATTAAACACAACATTAAGTCATACATAATGTCATACATAGTATCATACAATAGGATTTAAATGCACATATCCTAACAATAGGATGTACCTCAAAGGTGATAGTTCCCATCAAACAGTTATGATTGTGTGTGTGAGTTAAAGTGATTTTCTCATATGTCAAATCGTCATAACTTTGAGACACTTATGCAACCTTGTGATGATTTTCACACACAACACGCAATATTCTTTGCTATTCTTGATACATGTGCACGTACAATGTGATTTGGCCATCACAAGGTTTACGTGTGTTAATGTATGCTCACTAAACTGTCTTAACTTGTTTTTGAAATATAAAATTGGTTAGACTTGTTTAGTGTATGCGTGTGTTTTGGGATCCATATACTTAAAATTGTTGTTAAGAGATGTTTTTGAGAGCTTAATATGTTGATTGGATCATTGATTGAGATGCATGCGTGATTGCATTCACATCTGTGTTTTTCTCTTCTCGAAAATCTGCTTTTTGAAGCCAACTCTACAGATAGCCAGCTCGACACCTCCTCTATTCCTGGCTGTCTGTAGAGCTTCTTAGTCTTTTTCTTATCACAATCTCGACAGCTTCTTCACACCTGGTGGATTGGTCGAGGAAGTTTCTGTCCTCTTGATAGCTTCTCAACAGCTGGTGGATCGATCGAGATTCTCCTTGTGTTTTTGTGTTGATTCCTCAACACCTCCTCGATAGCTGTATCTGTCGAAGTTGTTTTCCTCGACACCTACCTTAACAGATGTCTCGATACCTCTCGATACCTACATCTGTCGAGATTTACTGAAGGTGTATATATAGCTTCTATGCTATCCTTTCTCTCATTTCTCTCGATCTCTCTCTCGATACATTTGTGTTCTCTCTTCCAAAACCTCTCTCAATCACTCCAAACCTCTTCCTAAGGATTCTTCAAGCTTTCTTCAAGTTTTTCTTCACTTGGTAAACTTCATGTCTCTCATTCTTCATGCATTTCATGTTTGAAACCTAGGTTTTGGGATTTTTGAAAATTTTGGAGTTTTTCAAAATTGTTGAGTTTTTGTTGAAATTTTGGGATGTTTTTGAAGATTTGTTCTTAAAAACTACATTCATTGCATCACATTAGCATTCTAACAATATTTTCATGCATTTAGATGTGTGCAAACTTATTGTGTGCTGCTAGGATTGGATTGGGCTAAGCCCATGATGTTTTTCTACTTACATGTCATATGTTCATGCATTTCCCATGCATACATTCTTTCTTTTCAATATACTTGTTATATATTGAATTGTTTTGGGACTTTTCTTTTTGTTCCTTTCTTTCTCCCTTTCTTTCTGTTTGTGTTAGTAGTGTCTATGGCACCAAAACGTAAATCCATTCCGTCCCAAAACCCTCTCGTTCTAGGGGCTCATCATCTTCTGATCCTACTCCTTCCTCTGTTCGGTTCCGTGATGAGAGAACCCAACAGGACTTCTAGGAGAACTTTTCTAAACGAGGTGTTCATTCGGAACGCTAAGTTATTCTAGCAGACTTTACCGATATTGACCTACTTGATGTCATTCATAGTCGGGGTTGAGAGTCACTATGTGATGTCCCAGTCACTTGTCCTTCCGTGCTGATAAAGGAGTTTTACTCCAACATGCATGGAATTGATTCTTCAATACCTCTCTTTCACACTCGCGTTCGAGGTATGCGCTTTGCAGTCACTCCGAAGTTGGTCTTCGGGGTGCTTCATGTTCCGAGGGTTGATCATCCTAACTACCTTGGTTGTAAGCGTCTATAGACTGTGTTCAAAGACGAGATCATGTCAACTTTTTGTGAGCACCCCTCTGTTTGGGGTGAGCGTCAGTTCACATCATATAGGCCTTTTACTAAAGGTCCTCGTTTCCTGAACATGGTGATGACGTTTGTTTTGTACCCTCTCTCTCACTACAACTCCATCACAAAGCCTCGTACTCGGTTTTTGTTGTCTTTTTTAGAGCACCTCACTATAGACTTTCCTTCACACTTCATCTTCTCTATCATAGATATCATAAGGATACGGGTACTCGTGATAAGCTCATCTTTCCTTCTGCTATCATGAGGATTCTACACCATTTCTCCATCCCATTTCCTTTGTCCGACCCCTTCCATGTCATGGCTGCCATAGACGCCGCTACCATAAAACATAGTGAGGCGTAGTTTAGGTCGAGACAGATGGATTTAGAGCTCCTTCCTTCGGTCCGGCTCCATCCAGATTTACTTGAGCCGCATCTACTCCCTCTTGTTCCTCGAACGATGTGTCACTCTAAGATATCATGGCGCAACTTCAGCGCATGGATGCTCGCCTCGATACGCTTTCTACGGAGTTGTATCAGGTGAACGTTTATGTCGGTCGCATTGCCAGGCGACAGGCGACCGTGGGTGGCTTTGCTTCTGAGGCTTCTCCTCCACCTCCTCATATGGCTTCTAAGACTGAGGATGATGATGCTTCGGATGATGATGATGGAGATGCTAGCTCTACCGATAAGATGTCTACTTGACACTCTACCCTTTGTCACTCGTAACAAAAAAGGGGAGTAATTTTGGGTTATAAGAGTAGTCATACTTAGGAGGAGAGCTTGTATAGGACATTTTTGATAGGGGAAGTGTTCCTATGAGGGATGTAGTAAGGATTTAGATGTATCTTTTCTTTTCTTTCTTTTTGAGATACATTGCTCTTGTACCTTTTACATACATAGTGTTATCATTGATATATATATATATATATATATATGATGATGTATGTTTCTTTCACCTACCTTTTCATGTGTTGTTTTTTTTCTGTCTTTATACACATGCTTCTTATACTTGTATGCAATCTATTATTTCTGCTTCACACAAAGATGCCTTGATGTGTTTTATTTAAAAGTGTTTCAGAAATACAGGTTGTCAAAGTCGACTTGCCATAAACTCTCTTCTTGTAAAGTTTTTCAAGAGTTTGTGTTAAGATAGATTTTATTGTATTCAACAAGTGAATATGAGTTGAGTGATTTATGACTTCTTTCATATCTTCATTTCCTTGTTGTGGTTTTGTCACCGATTGCCAAAGGGGGAGATTGTTAGGATATATGTGGTTCAAATTGTTTTGAACATATGTCATTATTTTATGTAATTGGCTTATCCTTTGACAAAACACACTTTACTTATAATTGGGTAGATTTAGGATGTGTTCAAGTGTTGACATCATCAAGTCTGTCCAAGAAACAAGCTGAAAAGTGCAAATTATTAAAGCTCGATACCTAGGCTCGACACCTAGGCTCGACACCTGCATCTATTAAGCTTTAAGACGTTGTTTTAGCCCCGAGGCTCGACAGCTACTCAACAGCTCCTCGACACCTCTAGCTGTTGAGATTTAAGGAAAACAGATTCTAAATTTTGTTTCGATTCTAATCCGTGGATATGTCTTTGGGACTTATTTTCTTCTAACCCTAGACATATAAAAGGATTATTTTAAGGGCCGTCAACGAGTACATAAGTTGCACAAGCATTGAGAAATCCTTGTTCAAGCAATTTGTGATCCAAGACAAAGTTCTTGCCCTAGTTCATCTTTCTTGTGAAGAAGTTGTTGTGTATGTGCACCGTAGGGTTTTGTAACCAAGCATCTTTTGGATCTTCATCATGTGGATGAATTGAAGAACTTTGCAGCCAATAACTCTTTCTCTAGTTGGTGTTACGTACTGGGAGCCGTGCATCAAAAGGAGAAACTGTCACTACAGAATAAGTCCAATTGGGTATTGGGGTAAGCGTTCAACTATAGGTTGGTAAGGTACTGGGATTCCTTTACTTATAACTGCTTATTGTGATAATAGTGGAGTTTTGGGAGTGGTGATCTTAAATCACCCGATGGGGTTTTTGCCGATGGGGTTTTTGCCGTTTAGGTTTTCCCCATTCGTAAACAACTCACCGTGTCATTTAATTTCCGCTGCATTCTTTAGTTTGTTGGTGATTTGTTTGTGCTACCACACAATTTGCATGTTAACTTGATTAATTAATAACTTGGCCAATTAATCAACTTAATTCGTCACTAGGGGTTAACACGTTTGTGGCCTATCAAAAAAGCTTAACATAATTAGGTATTTATTTTCTCTCTTGTATGCCCATGCATGATATGCTTAATAAAAGAAAATATGCAAAGAAAATTAAACCAAAAACAATGAAAATGCTTTAAGACATGATTGCAAACCTGTATTCTAAGAGATGTGAGAGTTATAGGATATAACTTGAAGGTGATAGTTTTCATCAAGCAGTTATGATCGTTTGTGAGTTAAATTGATTTACTCATATCTCAAATCGTCATAACATAGAGACAGTTATGCAATCTTGTGATGTTTTTCACACAAAACACGCAATATTCTTTGCTACTTTTGATACATGTGCAGGTACAATGTGATTTAGCCATCACAAGGTTTGCATGTGTTAATGTATGCTTACTAAACTGTCATAACTTGTTTTTGAAAGGTTAGAATTATTTAGTGTGTGTGTGTGTGTGTGTGTGTGTGATTTAGATCTAAATGCATGACATTTCTCTTGATTGAGAGATTAAAATGTTGGTTGGATTCTTGGTTGAGTAGCATGTTTGATTGCATTCATGTTTGTGTTTTTCTTTTCCTTGAAAAACTGTTTTTAAGCAATTTTAACAGCTCCTCAACACCTCTCACAACTAGGCTATTTGTCGAGCTCTTCAGCTTCTTTTTATCGCAATCTCGATAGCTTCTTGGTAGCTTCTCGATCCATTGAGAAAGTTTCTGTCTCCTCGATAGATGCTCGATAGCTTCTCGATCCATCAAGCTTCTTTGTTGTGGAAATCTTTGGACAACTCCTCGATAGCTATCTCAATAGCTACATCTCCCTGTTTTTAATTCTCGATAGCTCTCGATCCTTTAAGGTTTATGAGATTCCTATAAATAGGATCCTCGAGATACCAGGTTCATTTCTCCCCAATCTCTCTCGACAGAATCAGCCTCTTCACCTCCCAAAACCTCTCTCACTCACTCCAAACCTCATCCCCACTTAGTTTTCGGTTTCAAGATCTATTTTCTTCTCTGGTATGATGCTTTCTCACTCATTAATCAAGAATTTCATATCTTTTGACCTAACTTTTTGGGATTTTTGAAAACTTTTGGGTTTTTTCAAAGTTGATGAAGTTTTTGTGAAATTTTTTGGGATGGGCTATGTGAAAATGGCTTTAAATCATCACGCATTGCATCAAATTTGCATTATAACAATGTTTCATGTATTTTAGATGTGTGTTTACCTTGTGCAATGATTGTGTGCTGGTAGGTTTGGATTGGGTTAAGCCCATGATGTTTTTACTAATGCATATTACATGCTCATGCATTTTCATGCATACATACCTTCAATTCTTTATATTTTTATATATTGATTATGTTGGTGCTTTTTTGTCTCTTTCTCTATCCCTCTCTCTCTCCTTTCGGTTAGTTGCTCTATGGCACCTAAACAAAAGTCTACTCTATCTTGGAATCGTCTTCATTCCTAGGTATCCTCTTCTGGTCCTACCCCTTCCCATGTTCAGTTCTGTGATGATAAAGCCCAACAGGACTTTTCGAAGAACTTTTCTAGACGATGCATTCATTCGAAATACTAAGTCATTTTATCGGACTTCTCTAACACTGACCTACCCACTCTCATTCACAGTAGGGGTTGGGACTTACTGTGTGACGTCCCGGTCACTAGTCCATCCGTACTTATACAGGATTTCTACTCTAACATGCATGGATTTGATTATTCAGCACCTTTCTTTGTCACTCGTGTTTAAGATACGCGCATTATGGTCACACTGGATATAGTATTCAACGTGCTCCATGTCCCCAGGGTAGCGCATCCTAACTATCCTGGTTGTGATCGTCTTAAGACCGTGTCTAAAGACGAGCTCATGTCATCTTTTTGTGAGTGTCCCTCAGATTGGGGTGATCGTCAATTCACTCCTGGTTCAGCCTTTGCTAATGGTCCTAGATTCATTAACATGGCTATGACTTTTGTTTTACATCCATTGTCTCACTATAACTCCATTATAGAACCCTGTGCTCGATTTTTGCTTTCCCTCTTAGAGCATCTTACTATTGACTTTCCCTCATTGATGTTTATAGAGATACGACAACCTGTGATAAGCTCATCTTCCCTTCAACTATTATGAGCATTCTACGCCAGTTTTCTGTCTCCTTTCCCATTTCTAACCACTTCCATGTCATGTGTGCCATAGATGCCGCTACCGTTAAACGGAGTGAGGTGCAACTACATTCTAGGCGGCCCGGGATGGCGATTCCTCCAGCTTCTACAACTCCATCCACCGCCGCTCCTTCTTCTTCTGCTAGTAGAGTGACTCTCAAGGACATCATGACACAACTTGTGTGCATGGATGCTCGCCTTGACACTTTTAGTGATGAGTTATGTCAGGTGAACACCTGTGTTGGTTGTATTGCACAACGATAGACTGTCATGGGTGGCTTCGTTGCTTCTCCTCCTCCTACTCTAGAGGCTTCTGCAGATGCTACTGATGATGGTGATGCTGATGCTGATGCTCCTGATGCTGAGGATGATGGTGATGAGATGTTTATTTGATGTACTTACCCTTTGTCACTCTTGACAAAAAGGGGGAGTAGTTTTGGATATGAGAGTAGTCATATACATAGAGGGAGAGTTAGTACTTAGGAGATTTTTGCTTGGGGGAGTGTATATTTTTGTTGAGGGATGTAGTGAGGACTTTATGTATCTTTTTTTGTTTTCTCTATTTTAGATACAATGTTCATGTACCTTAGATCCTGTGATCATGTTGTGATAGAAAACCTTGTACTTGCTGATATATATACATTTGAGGTTGTTATCACAGTTCCTTCACCTATCTTTATGTTGGAATCATACATGATACGCAGCGGAAGAAAATATAATGTAAACGGATCTACTTCATACATACAAGTTAACATGGGCTATTTAAGTTTCAGAATTAGAGAACAAGAGAGTGTACCTTGGAGCGGTGAATTTCAAAACTTGAAGATGAGAGGCTCTTGGGAATACTTTCAATCTTCACTCCAATTCCACTAACGCCCAAGATGTGTGGTCTCTCAATCAGTTCCAAAGGGAGAATTAAAGTGTGTCTCACACTCTCTCTTCTTCTCTATGAAATCTCTACAAATTCTCTTCACATTCTCTACCCATTCTCAGAAAAAATTCTGTGTGTTTCTCCCTTTATATCTAACTGATTATCTAATTGGGCTGGCTTTTGGGCCTTTCCAATTGGGCTTAAGTGTGTGGCTTGGAGTGGGACCAAAAGGGACCAATAAGACACTAGCTCCAATGGGCCTTGGGCTTTTCTGTCAACTCTTGACAAGTCCAAAGTTACTATTAACTATATTTAATACCACTATATAAATATAGTTGCACTGTAGGCCTTATTAATAAATTATATCCCAAGACTTTATTATACATGCAACCCCTTCATAAAATATTCATAGTAATACAAAGTCATGAAAGAAGACTGCCACTTTGTATATTACTACATCTTAATTCCTTGAGTACCCGGTTTAATCCTTTAAGTTATTCATCATATATTTATGAAATCCAATTCCATAAATATATACTTTAGTAACTCCTTACTAAAGTGGTTAGGCCCAACTCTCTGAATAACAAACACATTAAACTTATCTCAAGGGAATATTTTATATCTCCGGTAAGAGACTATGAATTCCATCTTGAGAATATATGTTCCATCAACACTAAATGTGGCTAAACTCTTTGATTCTCAACTTCAGCACTAATTGATTCTCAACTTCAGCCCTAAACTCTTTGAACTTGTCAAAGGCTTCGGATTTCCGTCTCATTAGGTACACATAACCATATCTTGAGTAATCATCCGTAAAAGTGATGAAATACTCATAACCTCCTTTTGCTTGGGTTGACATAGGACCACATACATCAGTATGAACTAATTCAAGCAACTCTTGGGCTCTTCTACCTTTTGCATTAAAAGGTCGTTTGGTCATTTTACCTTCCAAACAAGATTCACAAACTGGAAATTCATCAAAGTCCATGGGCTCTAAGAGTCCATCTTTGATCAGCCTTTGAATTCTGTTTGAATTAATATGACCTAAACGCAAGTGCCAAAGATATGCATCATTTGAAGGAAACTTTCTCTTTAATGATTTTACATGTGAGTTAGTATCTAATTCAGAATTATGTAGTTCATGCTTAATAGGAGTTAAAATATAAAGACCATCCACAATATTGCCAGAACAGATAAACATTTTATCCTTCTTTATTACAACATTGTCTTTTAGGATAACACAATATCCTTGTTTACCCAAATAAGTTGCAGAAATTAAATTCATACGCACATTAGGTACAAACAGACAGTCTTGCAATATTAAAACCCTAGACTCAAAGCACATATGAACAACACCAACAGCTACAACCGGAATCCTGCTCCCATCAGCCAAAGTTAGAAACAATTCCCCTTCACTCAGTTTTCTGGTCTCCTGAAACCCCTGCAAAGAATTGCAGATATGATTAGTACAACCTGAATCCACACACCAGGAATCAGTGGGATTCTGTACCAAACATATTTCAAGTAAAAAAGAAGTTTTCATACCCTTGTTCTTGGCAGCTTTAAACTTTGGACAATTCCTCTTCCAATGTCCTTTCTCACCACAATGGAAACACTTTCCTTTGAGCTTCTTTCCTTTGTCAGCAACACCTAAGACAATTTGCTTACCCTCTTTCTTAGTGAAGTCCTTCTTCTTCTTCTTACCCTTACCTTTCGGCTTAGGTTGTGAAGTAGAAGCTTCACCAACATTGGCTTCAACACTAGAAGTACCTAGGATGCCTTCCGCCGCCACTAACTCATTCATTGATTCAGACAAAGAATAAACCTTTTTGTTCATATTATAATTTAGTCTGAATTCCTTGAATGATTCCGGTAGTGACTGGAGTATCATGTCCACTTGGGACTCTCCATCAATGTCGGCACCTAAAACTTCCAATGTATTCAGATTAGAGATCATTGTAAGACAATGTTCTCTCACTGAACTACCTTCAGCCATCTTGGTATTGTAAATTTGCCTCATGGTTTCTTGCCTTGCTGAACGGCCTTGCTCACCAAACATCTCCTTCAGACTTAGCATAATGTCCGAAGCTAGTTCTACATCCTGCATTTGATGCTGTAGAACATTTGAGATGGACGCTAGGATATAGCACTTGGCCATTTCATTAGATTTCTGCCAACGATCATATCGTTGTTTTTCCTCAAGAGGAGCATCTAATGAAGGAAAGCTAGGACATGGTTGAGTAAGCACATATTTGTGCTCTTCAGCAGTTAAAACAATGTCCAAGTTTCTTTTCCAGTCAACATAGTTGGACCCAGTCAGTTTGTTTTGATTAAGAATAGAAACAAGTGGGCTAAAAGATGCCATGTTCAAATCTGAAAATAATAAACATGAATATAATAAGTAAATTGGACATTATCAATTTAGCATATAAGCATATAATATGGAACCTTAATAAAACCATAAAATAACATATGCAACGACAACCCAATCCCATGTTTAAAATTCCTTGGAAGCAAGTAAATTATAAACACTATGATTGATTGAGAACTATTCTCATTATTAGTGCTATCATGATAACTCTTATCAAATACTAATAACATGCCGTTTCTACTTTAGCCTCTAAGTAATAATGACATAGCTCCGAAGGGAGATTAACATTAAACTTAGTCTAGTGTACATCATTGACTGAATTCTATGTGAGTCATAAAGTAACTCCACGGAAGCGTGGTCGTTCTTTATCTAAAAAACACATATTATTCATCATAAAGAAGTTTAACCTGTAGTACCGTGAATCAAACACCCTCCGAAGGGAGTAAGGCATATACGCCAAAGCGAGGTGCTTAATCACACTACAATAAACCGACAATGGAGGCCGTGAGATCCAACCCTTGTATCTCTCTCCCACTAGATGTTTTAAAATAAAGGTTTTTACATATAAAACATGCATAATATAATTACACATAGCCTTGATCTTTTATATATGGAAAAACACTTAGAAAAAATTATGGATAAACAATTCTCGATCGATCCTCGACAGATTCTCGATTGATCCAGAAAAGTTCCGCGAAGCTCGACAGATCCTCGATAGATCCTCGATCGATCGAGAAACTTTCTGTTTGCTCGATAGATTCTCGACAGATTCTCGATCGATCGAGCTTCGCGAATTTTGAATTTCCAGAATTTTCCAAAAACAGTTTTTCAACGTTTTCATGTACAAAACTACTGTCATATAATCATAATGAACATAAATTGATATCTAAACTGAATGTCATTGATGTTATAGCCTTAAAGTTCAGTTTAACATACTTAAACTAAAAAATTAAACAACATCATAACATCAAAAACAGTTTTCATCAAAAACAATGATTTCAACAACCATGCAGAAAACTATTTTCTAACAACATGAAATCATTATCACTAATTCCAAAACTCAAAAACATGTTAAACAGATATGTAATGAAGACCGCTCTGATACCAATTGTTGGAATCATACATGATACGCAGCGGAAGAAAATATAATGTAAACGGATCTACTTCATACATACAAGTTAACATGGGCTATTTAAGTTTCAGAATTAGAGAACAAGAGAGTGTACCTTGGAGCGGTGAATTTCAAAACTTGAAGATGAGAGGCTCTTGGGAATACTTTCAATCTTCACTCCAATTCCACTAACGCCCAAGATGTGTGGTCTCTCAATCAGTTCCAAAGGGAGAATTAAAGTGTGTCTCACACTCTCTCTTCTTCTCTATGAAATCTCTACAAATTCTCTTCACATTCTCTACCCATTCTCAGAAAAAATTCTGTGTGTTTCTCCTTTTATATCTAACTGATTATCTAATTGGGCCGGTTTTTGGGCCTTTCCAATTGGGCTTAAGTGTGTGGCTTGGAGTGGGACCAAAAGGGACCAATAAGACACTAGCTCCAATGGGCCTTGGGCTTTTCTGTCAACTCTTGACAAGTCCAAAGTTACCATTAACTATATTTAATACCACTATATAAATATAGTTGCACTCTAGGCCTTATTAATAAATTATATCCCAAGACTTTATTATACATACAACCCCTTCATAAAATATTCATAGTAATACAAAGTCATGAAAGAAGACTGCCACTTTGTATATTACTACATCTTAATTCCTTGAGTACCCGGTTTAATCCTTTAAGTTATTCATCATATATTTATGAAATCCAATTCCATAAATATATACTTTAGTAACTCCTTACTAAAGTGGTTAGGCCCAACTCTCTGAATAACAAACACATTAAACTTATCTCAAGGGAATATTTTATATCTCCGGTAAGAGACTATGAATTCCATCTTGAGAATATATGTTCCATCAACACTAAATGTGGCTGCCCAACATACTGAGATTTTGACCTTAACAATAGATCTCACTCCTGATATATCAAAGCAACCTACACTTCATGATCAGGTCCATTATCCTCTCAGGATTAAGAGTTCATGCAAATATAAGTCGTGAGTTTATTATTCAATTAACAGTCGTTAGGAGAATAATAAATCTCACGCCGGTCCAGTTCAATATGTCTTAACTCTTAAAACATATCAACATATCAACTAGAAATCTCTATTTCCATGATCAAGACAAATCATCTTAGTTGATATGTTATAGCCTTCGCAGATGAAATGCCCAATTTCATCACCGACTACGAACTATAATTCTGAGTTTACAAAGAACTTGTGATTTATATCTTCTGTGACTAAATCACATAAATCACATACTATTGCATCTCATGGACTATATGATAATGTCCCAATATTCATGTTACCATTATTTTCAAATAATAATACAACTTTATTAACCAAAACATTAAGTCATACATAATGTCTTACATAATAAAATACATAGCATCATACAATAGGATTTAAGGACAAATATCCCAACACTTTACATCTGTTGTTTCTTTTCTCTCTTTATGCACATGTTCTTATATATTGTATGCAATCTTTTATTTCTGCCTCACACTAAGATGCCTTGATGAGTTTTCTTTAAAGTATTGAAAAAATACAGGTTGTCAAAGTCTCTTCTGCCATGAACTCTTTTCTTGCAAAGTTTTTCAAGGGTTTGTGTTAGAATAGATTTTATTGTACTTAACAAGTGAGTATGAGTTGAGTGATTTATGACTTCTCTCATTTGTTCATTTGTTTCTTGTGGTTTTTTCACAGATGGACAAGGGGGGAGACTATTAGGACATATGTGATTCATGTTAGGAACATACGTCAACAGTTTATGTAATTGGCTAATCCTTTGACAAAACGCACTTTACTTGTAATTGGGTAGATTTAGGATGTGTTTAATGCTTCAAGAAACAAGGTTTTAAGTTCAAGTGTTAAAACCACGCAAGTCTATCCAAGATTCAAGTATTGAAGTGTAGGATGTTTAAAGCTCGATAGCTAGTATCTATTGAGGTTTAAAATAGCTGTTTCAACCCGAGGCTCGATAGCTGCTCAATAGATAGGGTATCTATCAAGATTTATGAAAAATAGATTCCTAGTTTTGATTTTCATCCAATCCATGAATGTATGTTTGGGCTTTCTTTTCTCACAACCCTAAACATATATAAGGATTATTTTAAGGGCTGTCACAGGTTACATAATTGTGCGAGTATTGAGTAAAGTCTTGTTCATGCAAATTGTGACCAGAGACAGAATTTGCCCTAGTACTTCTTTCTCTTGAAGAAGCTGCTGTGTTTGTACACCGTAGGGTTTTGTGATCAAGCAACTTCATAATCTTCATCGTGTGATGAACAGAAGAACTTTGTAGCTAACATCCTTCTCAAGTTAGTCATCAAGTTGCGTACTGAGATCCACGCATCTTTTGGGTAGTCACGTATTAGGAGCCGTGCAATACAAAGAGAGATAGTCACTACAGGACAAGTCCAATTGTATATTGGGGTAGGGGTTCAACTGTAGGTTGGTATAAGGTGTTGGGATTCATTTACTTGCAACCGCTTGTTTTGACAATAGTAAATTCTCGGGAGTGGTGACCTTAAAATCACCTGATGGGGTTTTTGCCTTGGAGGTTTTCCCCATTCCTAAACAAATCACCATGTCATGTTTATTTCTCGCTGCACTTTATTTTAGTTGTTGATTTGTTTGTGCTACCACGTACATTGCAAGTTAATTTGATTAATTAATAAATTCGGCTAATTAATCAATTAATTCATCACAAGGGGTCAATACATTCTTGGCCTATCAGAAGGTAACATTAGATTATTAATTCAAGCAAAAATGATGAGAAATAGTGTTTTGGAGGCAAGAATAAAGATTAAAAAAAGGATGCAGTGATGTTCAGATGCAAAAATGACAAAAGGGGTTTCAGGGTTGCATATAGAAGTGAAACAATTGAAAACAAATGTAAAAATGGGCAGAGTAAGGCCTCTGCCAAGCGTCTCATGTATGCGGGCCAAAGCCCACATATGCAGGTTTTCATCTAAACTCATCCCACAACAAAACCCAAGCATTTACTTGGCCAAAAAGCACATCAAAATGGAAGAAAAAAGAGAAACTTGAAAATGTGAAAAGTTTGAAGAACTTATAGATTCAGCCAAGGAATTGTGATTCTCTGGCCAATATGTCATTGGAGGAGGCCCCAACAATCTCACTGCCTCACTCTAGTGGCTGAGGAGCAATGCATCAGAAGAAAGGACGTAGGAAGACTTCTTAGTCTTGGGTGCCACTAAAGGAGATGAAGAGAGTTTAAAGAGAAAATGAGAGAATGAGGGAGTTTTAAGAGAATGAGAGAATCAAATGGTGTGAGGAAAAGAAGGAAGAGGGAAGTTTTTGTAGAGAGATAAAAGAGGAGTTATGAAGAATGTGAACAGATAAGGAAGATGAAGAGAATAAAGAGGAAAAAGAAACGGTTGGTAATTGTTGGGAAAAATGAAAAGGTGGGAACACATCTTATGGCTAAACTACGTGTAGTTTAGTCATGAATAGTAAAATATATGACAGTCCACAAATGCGTTGACCCCTTGTGATAACTTAGATTAATTAATTAGCCCAGTTCTTAATTAATCAAATTAACATGCAATATCACGTGGCAGCACAAACAAATCACCAAACTAAGTTAAGCAGCGGAAAATAAATAACACGGTGATTTGTTCACGAATGGGGAAAACCCTTACGGCAAAAACCCCACCGGGTGATTTAAGGTCACCACTCCCGAAACTCCACTATTATCACAACAAGCAGTTACAAGTAAGGAATCCCAAGTACCTCACCAACCTACAGTTGAACTCTTACCCCAATACCCAATTGGACTTGTTCTGTAGTGACAGTTTCTCCCTTTGATGCACGGCTCCCAAGTACGTGACTAACCAATTTGATGCGCGGATCCCAGTACGCGGCTTACTCCTTTGCACGAATCCCAGTACGTGACTCACTCACCAACTTGAGGAAGAAGAATGTTGGCTGCAAAGTTCTTCACTTCATACACACGATGAAGATCAAGAAGCACTTGGTTACAAAACCCTAAGGCGCAAATACGCAGTAGCTTCTTTTAGAGAGAATAAGGCTTTGGTCACCTTTTGCATATGTTCTCCTTGTATTCTCTTATGTGACGGCCTCAAAAATATGCCTTATATATGCCTAGGGTTGTGAGAAAAGAAACCCTACACAAATACAAAAGTCTGGCCCAAAAATCAGATCTGGAAAACTGAATTCCCGTAACCTCGATAGATACCTCGATCGATCGGGCAGCTGTCGAGCCTCATTAAATCTTGATAGATAGCTCGATAGATAGTTATCTGTCCAGCAGCTATCCGCAGGTGTCCAGCAGCTATCCGCCAGGTGTCCAGCTTTAGTACACACTTTTTCTTCACTTGTTTCTTGGTCTAATCTTCATGACTTTAATACTAGACTTGAACAACATGTTCTTTGAAGTATTAAGCACATCCTAGATCTACCCAAATACAAGTAAAGTGCGTTTTGTCAAAGGATTAACCAACTACATAAAATAGCGACATATGTTCACAATCTTGAACTACATATGTTCTAACAATATATATAATTTTATTTTCAAAAAAAAAAAAAATCTCAAGATTTCCCCAATGGGCACGAAGTCATCAAGGACACCCTAGTAAGCATAGAGGATTCTTCCCTAGTGCATCAAACATATCTAGAACATCATCTCTATGGAGGAGGAAGAAGATTCTTCCCCAATGGACCCAAGCATAGTTAAACAATCCCTAGCAAGGAAGCAGAAGATTCTTCCCCAGTAAACCAAGTACGCCTAAAGTATCCCTAGTGAGGAAGTGGAAGATTCTTCCTCAAACTCCTCAACATACCATAAAAGAAGCAGAAGATTCCTCCCCAATGGATCATACATCTACAAAAGTTACACTACTCCTTAGCGAGCCCGTTTTGACTACTCTTCAACAAGTTCTCATCCCCAAGTAAGTCATAGAAGAGGCAAAAGATTCCTCTCCATACATACCTACTCCTCAATGAGTTTTCACCACCCCTAGTGGATCCAACAATCAAGACTACTCTTGCACATATCCTCTGGGAATTGAACATGCAGGCATGATAGAAAATGGTAGAGACAGAGATAGAGAAAGAGATTAAGGTCAACTCGAGGCAAAAGCCTCACTAGAAAAGTGAGAGAAAGAAGTGAAAAAGATAAGAGAAGCGAGTCACCCGGAGAAGTTTGAGGCAAAAGCCCTAGATGGACACTATAGAGACCGTATCCTTTTGATGTTTGTTGGGTTAGCTTGAAGAGCGCCCTTATTTATTTATTTATTTTTTTTAAATGGCTCTAGGATAGTGAGTCACTCACCATTTGCTTGCAAGTGGCAAAACAGGTTCTAGGATAGTGAATGTCGTTATTCGTTTCCTAAGCAACAAAGGTGGGACTTCGGACATACAAATCCTTTGTAGCTTTCTGAAGTTGCACCTCGCCCTATGTATGGGTTGGGCTTGAGCCATATGGTGAAACAAATGTTTTGTCTCTTATTCTTTTGATTCCGTTACCGAAGCTCATGAATTAAAAGAGGGGCATCTGTAGACACTGCATTTTGTACCCCTTATGACTTGGGCCCTTATTCCCAAATGATGCTCAAACTCTAAGGCCTAAGGCCAGTTTAGAGCCCAATCAGATATTAAATTGACTTGAGCAGTGTTAAAATGAAAAATATAACCTTTTAAATGAGCAAAAATCTATTTTTGGAAATAAAAGACTAAAGTGGCCCTCGACCCACATACGTGGGCAGCAGCCTATGTTCATGGACCAAAGCAAGCGTACGCAGGCACACTCCTGCGTAAGTAGCTAGGGTTTCAAAAACATTAAAAAAAAAAAAAAAAAAAGTCAAGTTTTTTTGTAATAATGGTTGAGGCTTGGAACAATCTCACATCATCTGTGTGCCATTCCAAACCCCATTTTTTCCACTATATAAAGCCTTACATTGTATATTTTCAAAACACATAGAAAATCTAAAGGGAAATCCTAAGATTCACTAGAAAATAGTGAATCAAAAGGGAGTTTTTCACGAAACACCCCCAAGTCATTTGTATCAGATTGGGACCTTTTCCAGTCTTCATCCTTTGAGTTTAATGTTTCTAATCACTGTTTTATTGAATTGTGATAGATTTGACTAAGGGGAATGGTCAAAATCAAAGCTTGGTAACTCATTTTTGAGGTATCAAGATCCAACCTTTCTTTCTCTTTCTTCGCCTTTCTTTTACTATTTTAATCTTGTTTCTTTTACTTTAGTTTTATGCTTTCTTTATGTTTGTGAACATGTTTGGGTGTTAGAATTAAAATTTTAGTTCATGCTTTGTTTTATGCTTAGTTTGTTTGTAGGTTAGCGTTTTGAACAACCCTACGTGCATGTGCCATGAGCATGTGTACGCAGATCAAATCTTGCGTGTGAAGGATTTGGCCTGTTATGCAGGATTTGGCTTGTACATGTCCCAAAAACCCTAATTCTTCTAGTTCATTCCCTACTTCATATAATTTTTTTTTTTTGGGTTTCGTTCACATGCTTGTTTGTCTTTAACATTTTTAGATTAGGGTTTATCATTTTGTTTCCCAGTTATAATGTAATGCCATTCATTCACATGTCTATGCATTGATGCCATAGGTTCTAAGTTGGTGCAATGTAAGTAAAGGTAAGTCATGCATAGGTATGAACATGCATTTGATGATATATTCCATTTATATATTTGTTTTATGTCTTTTAATTCCAATTACATGCTTTAAATAATTTTGTGATTGCCATGATACCTTGTTGCCATGATGGAGTTGCTACCTTGTTTTAGATGAATGGTATGATAGGGTTTCACATGCTAGGGTTTGTATATGTGTGTGGTTTGATTTATTTTTTGTCTTAGGGATATATATGTATGTGTTTTGGGATGAATGATGTCATTTCATATGGTTAGATGTATGCTAGTGTGTGTGTGAGTATAGATACCAGTGTTAAACATGTTTTTAATGAGGTTAAGACATAGGACACAATCATGGGAGGCCAACCATAGAGTTGGGCAGTCTTGGGTGCCTAACATCTTTCCAAGAACGTACCTAAATTCCGAACTCATATCTCTGGTAATAAGATCAAAAGGTCCTTCCTTGAGAGGACAAAATATATATGGTGTAAAGTTGTGATTTACAACTATTTCGTGTTGGCTTTAATTCCGTGCCAAATTTGATTGTATTTTTATTCAATCTTTTATACCCTGCATTTATTGTGGGATTTAATTATAAGGGTTGTGTGATAAAGGGAAAGAGTGTGAAGACTCAAGCATTTGAAGACAGAAGAGTTCTTGTGGGTAGCTTGCGACTAAGCATCCCACGAAGTGATGAATGTGCCTTGCACATGAGTGGAATGCAAAGAGTCATAACAGATGGTGATAACTGGTTTTCGCAAGTATCTCGCAGGTAAGGCCTTCCCGCGAGATACCTGCAAAACAATCTATTTTGCTATTTTGTTCTATTTGCTCCAATACATCCTCATACACACTATATATACCATCATTACCCACATAATGATTAGAGAGTTTTTCAGAAGAGAAAAAAACCTAGCCTCAAACCCTTGAGAGTGTAAGATTGTCAAACCCCTAATTCTCTACACCATTCATTGTGGTTTTCCTCTACTCCTACCTCTCCATTTCTAAATCCTTGAGAGGTTGATAGCCCAAACACTTAGCACACCCATACTGAGTATCCAGTGAGTTTTTAGTGCTGTTGGGAAGTATTGGAAGAAGCCAAGCTTTGGCGGATGTAATCAGGTGCATTGTAGGATCTAGAAAGCTAGATAAGACATGGTTCTAAGAAGCCTTGATGGAGTAAGAGCTTGGAGGGCTTAGGTGCATTGGTTAGACTAGGCTTGGAGGGTCTTTTGCTATTTGTGTATCCCAACTTATTGTCTAGTGGATCGATTTACCGCTTGAAGGGTGGCAGAGAGGTTTTACGCCGAGTTCTTTAGTTTCCTCTTCGATAACACATCAGAGTGCTATCTTGTGTTTGCATCTCTCTTCCCTACTCTTTTAGCTTTCTTTTTACTGCTTTGCTTTAATGAATATGGCTTAGAGTAGTTGTATTGTTTGTTCACTCGCATTTACTCTATTTAGCACTTAGTTTAAGTTAGAGTAAAATCAATCGAGCCGTAATTTTTAATTTGGGGTCTAAACAAACTCTTGTATTTCAACACAAATCTGAACTTTCAATTGGTATCAGAGCGGGTGTACTTGTTATGGTTTCATTACCTAAGTGCGATCCAAGACCTTTTTTGTGATGGATCGTTCACAATCTCTCAATGCTTCACCATTCTTTGATGGGAGCAACTACGCTTTTTGGAAAGTCCGTATGAGGGAATTTCTTTGTTCTATAGATGAGTCCATATAGAATTCCACTGAGAATGGGTATGTTAGACCCATAACAGCCAAGTCTAAATGGGACAAGGCAGCACTTGCTTTGGCAAATACCAATAGCAAAGCAATTAACGCTATATTTTGTGGTGTGTCTACTGATGAATTTCAAAGGATATCGCATATGAAGACCACCAAGGAAGCGTGGACGATTCTTGAGACTACCTATGAAAGTACCAAGAAAGTCAAGGACAAAAAACTTCAAATGCTTACCACTCAATTTGAAGAGCTTAAGATGAGTGACGATGAGTCATTTGATTCATTCTATGGGAAGCTCAACGTAATCGTGATTGCCAAGCTTAATCTCGATGAAAAGATTGAGGATGCTAAGGTGGTGAGAAAGATCTTGAGGTCCTTACCAGAGTGTTATCATGCAAAGGTTACTGTTATAGAAGAAAGCAAAGATTTGGATGAGATTAAGATTCAAGAGTTAATTGGATCTCTCCAAAATTATGAACTTGGACTGCCTTCTTCCAAGCCAAGCAAATCACTTGCACTCAAAACCATCAATGAGAGGATGGACAACTCTTCCGAAGAAAATGATATGGAGAAAGAAGTAGCATTTCTTGCAAAGAACTTCTGAAAATTTCTAAAGATGAAGAACAGTGGGAAGTCTTTTAACAAAGGAAAGTTCTCATCATCCAAAGGTGGTAGAAAGGAGTTCAAGAAGAAAGATGGGAAGGACTCTCAATCCCCCCAAAGAGTTGTGTGCTTTAAATACAATGGTCATGAACACATCAAGAAAGAATATCCCAACTACTTGAGAGGGAAGGGTAAAGTGTTTACCACTACTCTTAGCGACTCCGAAAGCTCAAGTTTAGACACGGAAGAAGAGTGTGACAATGGCAGGAACTATAAGGCTTTCATGACAATTACTTCCATTGAATCTAAAGAAGATTTGAGCAATTTGGTAAATGAACTTGGTGAGCATTTTCAGGGTGAGGAAGTTGAAGAATCGGAAGATGAAGATGAATCCCAAAATGAAGGAGAGAGCAACTTTCAAGAAGCATATGATTCTTTGTTAGAAGACTGTGAAAAATATGCGAAGGTTGCAAACCATGTTGTGAGAATGATGAAGAAGATTGAAGAAGAGCATAAGTGTACTCTTGTGCAACTTAAATAGGCAAAATGTGAAGTAGAAGGACTAAAGGGAGAGCTAGTTAAAGGTTACTCTAAGATCAAGTTTCTAGAGCTTGAAATAATCTAAGCTAATGTCAAGGTTGAGCGTATCTCCACCAAGAAACTTGACAGTGTGTTGTCCTCACAAAAATCCTTACATGATAAGACTGGTTTGGGTTATACCAAAGGAGGAAGCTTCAATAGCGAACTGAAGAAGGAAGTAAAGTTCGTATTAGCTAAAAGTGTTGAGAAACTTAAAGAAGTGATGCTTGAGACTGAGACCCCTGCTGTTGAGAAAAGAACCATTGGTGTAAGACCAAAAGATAAAGGGAATTCATTACTTAAAAATCAAAGGGGGCCTCAAGTGAAGCATGTGTGTCATCACTGTGGTGTTTAAGGGCACACAAGACCTAATTGTTTCAAACTTCATGCACTCAAGAAAGCTAATTCCATGCTTGGCCAAGAAAGTTCAAAGAAGAAAACAAAGGTAATACAATCCAAGGGAGAAATTGAAGGACATCTCATTGGAGATGTCATGGAAATGCTAAAGAACATTTCTCTATGGCTTGCTAGCTTCACTCCAAGGTTGGAAAGCTAGGTTGGTCATGCACCTCCATTCAAGGATCTCACCCACTCGAAAAGTGTGGGTGAAGAAGAGTACCCATGCATGATTTATTTCTTATGCCCATGTTTTAATTCTTTCAATGTTTAGGGTCATAGGTTCATGCATCATGTCATGCAAAATCTTCTTGTGTCATTGCTTTCGATTCATAGCATGTTTCTTAAGTTAGATGTTTTTTGTTTTTGCTTTTGTTGATCTTACTTTTCGTGTTATGTTTTTGAATGTGTTGAAAAATTCAAAAACTCATAAAAATTGAAAAATCTCCAAAAAGTTTAATCGTTTGTGTTTTGTATATCACATGTGAGTTTTGCCTAGTACTTTCGTACTAATGGAGTAGTGCATTTACGAGCCTAGCTTATTTTGTATGCACATCTTTCTTTGGGGAAAAATCTTAAAATCTATGTGTGATTGTTGTAAACTGATCTTCAAGCTTGTCATAAATGATTAGTTAATAGTCTTGTTGGTCTTGATACATGCATAGACTTGTTCCTATATCATTTCTGACATTTTTATGTTTTTTGCTTAAAGAACTCATCAAATGTAAATCTCAAAACGAAAAGAGATATTGAGTTGCAAAAGTTGTTGCACATACTAGTATTTGAATAAGAAAATGGGAAAGCGACTTGTATTGAAATGTATGGTGCCTCAAAAAAGCCAAAGGCTTACTCACAAAGTTTAAATATCAAAAGTTTAGGCATCGATCTCAAAATGAGATGTACTTTGTTCAAAAATGATCATATGTTATGTTTTGTAATGGAGCCAATTGAAAAGTTTCAAAGTTATGTAATCATTCTTATGGGAGATCATATATGTTCATTTCTATATGATTTATTTGTGTTTAACCTAGATTTGAAAATTAATCTAAGTAATCACTTGGTTAATAAATTGTGTTAAACAATCTGTTAAAGGGGTCTAAACAAACTTTCCATTGGTATTAAAGCAGGTTAGCTCTTGTTTATAGGTTCTTAACCTAGAGTTGATCCTTGACCCTTGCTGCCATGGAACACGATCAGTCTCTTGTGATCCCCCCACACTTTGATAGAAACAACTATGCTTACTAGAAAGTTAGGATGAAAGCCTTCATCTGTTAATGAGAGAGTATGGCTATTTATTGAGGATGATGTTGGAAAAATACATGTTTGTATCTCATACAAAGCAAACGCAATGGAAAATAAATGGATATACTTCATTTGCAATTGATAACATATACTATGTAAGTTTCAGAATTTAAGAATAAGAGAGCGTGCCTTGGTACGGTGAAATTCAAAAACAAAAGACTAGAAGTACTTGGGAATACTTTTAATCTTCACTCCAATTCCACTTGATGCCCAAGAAGTGTGGTCTCTCAATTAGTTTCTAAGGAGAGAATATGAGAGTGTCCAAAACTCACATATAAATCATTTCATTCCTTATATAATCTTAGTGAAACCCTTCTTGAAAAAGCCTATGAAATTCTATATATTTCTCTCCTTATATATATAACTGATTATCTAATTGGGATGGCCTTTTGGGGCATTCCAATTGGGCTCTAGTATATGGCTTGGAGTAGGACCAACCAATAAGATACTAGCTCCGATGGGCCTTGGGCTTTTCTATCAACTCTTGACAAGTCCAAAGTTACCAGTAATTATATTTAATGCCACTATATAAACATATTTCCACTTTAGGCCTTATCTATAAATTATATCCCATGACTTTATTGTACATGCAACCCCTTCATAAAATATTTGTAGTAATACAAAGTCATGAATCTAGATTGCCACTTTGTAGATTACTACATCTTAATCCTTGAGTACCCGGTTTAATCCTTTAAGTTATTCATCATATATTTATGAAATCCAATTCCATAAATATATACTTTAGTAACTCCTTACTAAAGTGGTTAAGCCTAACTCTCTGAATAACTAAACCCATTGAACTTATCTCAAGGGAATATTTGTATCTTCGTTAAGAGACTATGAATTCCGTCTTGAGAATATATGTTCCATCAACACTAAATGTGGCTGCCCAACATACTGAGGTTTTGATCATGACTTTAGATCTTACTCCTGAGATATCAAAGCAACCTGCACTTCATAATCAGGTGCATTATCCTCTCAGGATTAAGAGTTCATATAAATAAAAGTCGTAAGATTTATTATTAATTTGACAGTCCTTAGGAGAATAATAAATCTCACAGTGGTCCAGTGCAATATGTTTTTACTCTTAAAACATATCAACATGTCAACTAGAAATCACCATTTCCATGATCAAGACAAATCATCTTAGTTGATATGTTATAGTCTTCGTAGATGAAACGCAAAATTTCATCACCGACTATGAACTACATTTTGAGTTTATAAAGAACTTGTGATTTACATCTTCTGTGACTAAATCACACAAATCACATACAATGCATCTCATGGACTTTGATAATGTCCCATTAGTTCATTTATAGATAGTCTCATATAATTAAACAATTTAATTATTTATAAAATGCCAATAAATTGAATTTTAGGGCATAAACCCCAAAAAAATGATTAGTAAAGACCAACCACGGCTATTGGTGAATGGACTACTGCCCAAAAGGAAGCAGTAAGCTTTAACAGTAAGGCTATGAATGTGATATTTAATGCTGTTTCCATGGAAGAGTTTAAGAGAATCTTAAATGTGGAGATTGCATACACTGCATGGAACATCTTGCAAATAGTGCATAAAGGCACTAAGGCAGAAAAATAAATAAACTACAACAGTTGACATCTAGATTTGAAAGCATTGGAATGTCAGATGATGATTCTTTTGATGAATTCTATGCTAAATTGAATGGTATTGTATTCTACTTTTAATATGAATGAAGTCTATAATCAACCCAAAATTGTTTGGAAAATTCTTGGATCTTTGACTAAGGATTTTAGACCCAAAGTGACTGCCATAACTGAAAGTAAAGATGTTGATTTTATCCCTGTAGATGAACTTGTAGGATCTCTTCAGTCCTATGAATCTAAATTACCAAAGACTAATAAATCCAAATCTGTGGCTTTAAAAACTGTTGATGATGTTGAAGATTGTGGATTTGATGATGAACTCTCATTTACTGAGATTTCTTATCTTGCCAAGAACTTTAGAATTTTTCTGAGAAATAATAATAGGAGGGCAAGAAATAGAAACACTGTTGATTCTAGGAATGTTAAGAAAAATGGCACTACTAAAAAAAATAATGCTGATAAATCTAAAGAAAGAGTAGGTCAATCTTCAAATAATTCTTTGGGACAACAGTGTTATGGCTGTCAGGGTTATGGTCATATGAAATCTGAATGTCCAACTTTCCTGAATTCAAAAGGTAAGGCTATGGTTGTTAATTTGAGTAATGATGAAGTTTCTGATCATAAGTCTGAAAGTGATCAAGAAGAAAATTTCATGGCTTTCACTGCTATTGCTGTAGTAAGTGAAATTGAGACTGCTAATGAGAACCATTCTGATGGGGAACTCTCTGAGAATGAAGATTTGCAAGAAACTTTTAACAAGCTTTGTAAGATAGCAGCTAAAGATGCTATGAGTGTTGATTGAACAAGAAAAGAAGAATTTGCTGCTAAAGTTGTTTTATGCTAATGAACTCCTAAACTCTGTTAAGGTTGAGAACATGTCTTTGCTTGAAAAAGTTAAAAGTTTAGAATTAGAATTATCTGTTGCTAGAGAACAAATAGATAGAACTTCTACCTCTAAACTAGATGAGATGTTTCATGTTCAAAAGTCTTTTTTCGATAAAATTGGTCTAGGGTTTGTTGAGAATGGATCTACTATTGTAGTGAACCCTCCTAAGTTTGTACCTACTACATCATCTTCTGTTGTTCGTCAAACTCTTTCTAATGTTAAGGTTCATAAAGTAGTATCTCTTGCTTCTAGAAGAACTAGAGTAGATCTGAGTGAGTTTGAACCTAAAAAGTCTAATCAATCTAGAAGCAAGAAAAACCACAAACCTCAGTAGTTTTATCAATTTTGTGGCAGAGCTAGGCATACTAGACCAAATTGCTTTAAGCCGCAAGCTTTAAAGCAATCTCCCAAACAAAAAGTGCGTGTGCCAAAAGTACAAGATCCTGTTGCACTTATTCATAAGTTAGTGAAGGTTCCTAACCTTTATACCAATATTGGATCAGAAATTAAGACAAATCGCAACTCTAAGTTTGCATCTAAAAGGGTCCGGATACAAAAGACTCAACCTCAATGAGTCTATCTAACATGGTCCTTGTGTTAATTCTTTCTATCTTTTGTGAAAAAACTATTTTTCATTTGGATTGCATTTGCATAACATTCATACATTGCATTCTAGGTTTGTTTTGTTTTGTGTTTTTCAGTTTTTTTTTTTAAATTAAAAAAAATATATAAAATCAGAAAGAAAAAAAAAGGGTTTATGTATTATGTATCTTAAAGATATGTAATTGAGGTTGGCCTATGAAATTTGCATTTCATTACTGTGTACCTTGTTTAGCTTTGATGAGTTTTATTTTTTGCACTTTGCTAGTTTGTGCTATGTAGTGCTTATATTGTGTGAGTTGTTTATGATTTTTAAACACATGCTCTTGATTTTGAAGTCACGTTCTTTTGATTGTAAGGGCTAAAATTATCTTAGGAGAAAGGCACAAATAACCATCTCACCACTATTACGCACCAATCATGAACACTTGTGTGCAAATCATAAAAGCCGCACTCGGTAAGGTGTAGCACTTGTACAGCAATATTCTTAAGGTGCTATTGTACATTAGTTAAGAAGCAAAAACGAAAAATCAAAAACAAAAATAAAAATATGCATCAAAAGAAAAGAATAAAATAAAAATTATACATGGTTGAAAGCATGTTTTCTAGGAGATGTGGGAGCTATATGATATAACTCTTTAGGTGATAGTCACTTTCAAACTTATGTGATGGATAATGTAGAAAGTGTGTTTATTCTCTGTTTACATGTCATCTTGTGAGTATCTCATGCACTTGCTAGTTGCACACACCATAAGCAAATCTTTGTTAAACACTGTACATGTGATTATGTATTATGTTTTGTGGCCTACCAAAATTAAATTTCTTGAAGTGTTTAATGCATTTTTGGGTTGTGAGAAAAGATAAGAGTGAGGAAATTTGTTAAATTTGATTTTCTTTTTGAAAAAAATTGGTTTTAAAGATCATTTGAAATCATGAACATTCATGTCATATCATAAAAATAGTTTTCAAATGGTTTTGTAGAAACTTTTTCTAGAATTTTTCAAAACTTTTGTCCCTTTGAAATTCGACCGATCGAGTATGTTTTTCCACCGATCGAAATTTGAAGGAGAAAAATAGCTTTTTCTTTTAAATGTCTTGGGTTCCCTCGATTCCTGTTCGATTCCTTTCGATCAGTCGAGCCTGTTTTAAAGTGATTTTCGATTCCTACTTGATTCCTCTCGACCGATTGAATCTCAGATTTTAAAAACAAAAGGGAATCAGATCTGAGTTTTACAAATGTTCTTTATGTCTATCTCTTCGATTCCTCTCTCGATCCCTCTTCTCAAAAAAACAATTTGTTGTTTTTATGGTCAAAGCTTCAAAGGTTTTCCTCATCTACATAAGGTAAGACCGTTTTAACCTTCCTTTTTCATCATTTTACATGTTTGCATGCATTTTTTATGAATTTTTGGTGAAAATAGGGTTTTTGATCAATTTTGAACCTTGGGTTTTTGTTCATGCATCATTTAAACATGATTCACATGCTTTAATTTGAAAATTTTTGAGTTTATTTGAAAATTTTGAAATTAGGGTTCTAAGTTCTTGAGAAATTGGGGATTTTGTTAAATTGGGCAAAATTGAGTGAAATTGGCTTTTCATATTGATAAATTGAGTTTTTATAACTTGTATTTTACTTGTTGTGGTGTTCAACTTGTCAATATAAGGATTTTTTAGAATTAATTGGTTTCAAATTGGGAATTTTTCTAAAGTTCTTGAAATTTTCTTTGTTAATTTTTCAAATTGTGATGATTTTGGACTATTTAGGAACATTAGATCATGCATATATATAAGTTTAACTGCCATGCATCATATAGTTTTCAAATTGCATATTATCTTGTCTCTAATCCTTCTTATGCGGTCTGCCTTTGGTTTTTTGTGTTTTTCTTTTTCTGATTCTTAGTCATGGCTCCTAAACTTGGTCGGAAATTCAAAACTAGAGCCAATAGGAACCCTAAGTCTTCATCTTCTGGTTCATAGAAATGAGGAAACATATGAGACCTTGACAAAATATAGGTCTATTTGGGGTGAAATGGGGATAGTATTGTGTGAGCTAGATCCTTCTATACATAGGAAATTTGTGTTTAGGAATTAGGTTTCCTTGTGTGAGATGTCTGATCCTCCTCCTACTGCCATGATTAGAGATTTTTACTCTAATTTTTTTGTTAATTCTGAGGTCACTGATGGTCATTATCTTACTTCTTGGATACGTGGTCAGGAGTTAACCATCATGAAACAAACTATTTCTGAGGCTTTAGGAGTGCCCTTAGTTCGTAAACCCATTTATCCATACACTGAGTTTCCTGCTATGGATGATATGATGTCTCTTCTATGTGGTCGTCCAGTTTCTTAGGGTTTTGAACCAAGAATCAATTCCTTTGAGTTTACTGAGCTTAACTCTTTATACTTACGGATCACATGTCATAACATCTATCCCTTTTCCCATGTTCATATTGTTCCCATTGAGTGTTGTGCTTTCCTCTTTGCTTTCATTACTGATGGGTCTATGTGTTTTCCGTCCATGTTTATACAAACCATTGTAAATATCTATAGGAGTAAGAGTAAGAGTCAAAAGTTATTCTTTCCCATGTTTATTTTTAGGATTTTGAGGTTCTTAGGTTTATCAGATTTTCCTCCCCTAGAGTTAGTACACATTATTGCCCCTATAGGAGCCACCTATCATCAATAGAGACAGGCACAAATGAAGAGTGTTGAGCAAAGCGTTGGGACTTCTAAGAGACAATGAGGAGATACTGCTACTTCCTCTAGAGCTATGCCTGCCATCGAGGAGACTTTTGGATCCAATTGCAGCTGTGGATCCTATTGGTGGTGTGGAGGATGTTGATCCTACTATTGCTTCTCCACTTTCACTCTGAGCTATGATGCAGTCCATCATGACTACTCAGGCTGCTCAACGAGAATTACTTGATGAGCTGTTGACAAAGGTTGCATAATTAAGAGCTGATTTTACAGATTACTGGAGTTCTTTTCCACCTCCAACCTTTGAGGACTGATTTTTCCTTTGGCAATATGTAACAAAAAGGGGGAGTAGATTTAGGACTTGTTGTAAATAGGGGGAGTAGACTTATTTCTTTTAGGTGTGGTTTTGATAAGCTTTGATGTATTTTTATTTCAATTTTGATATATTTGGATATTATGTCTTGTGTTTATTTGTCTATTGTCTTTAATTCACAAACATTGATGTAATGACGTTATTATTTATGATAGTTGATGATTATGAGGTTATTCATATTGATGTGTTCACTATCTATTTATGTGTTTTGTGAATTGAAAGTTTCTTGTTTTAGCATGTTATACTGTATTTTCTACACATGCGTTTATAGGTTTTTTCAGTGTTTCAAGAATTTATAGGTTAAGTCTTTCTACAATTGCTGTCAATTTTAGCAACTAATAGTTAGTAGTTGTGTAAGATTAGTATTAGGGCATCAATTTGTATTTGAGTTTGAATTGATTTAAACATTACATGTTGTATGTGTGTTTTGTCACAGATTGCCAAAGGGGGAGATTTTTAGGTTCTAAAATTTAAAAATTAAATATTTAGAATCATTTTTCTATTGTGATGGCAAAACTAGATCAAAACATGTCTAATCTAGGTGTTTAGGCAATGCTTAAATAAAGAGGTTTCAAGTTTTGAAGTCAAGCTATTTGCAGAAAAGAAAAGGGAGGTTTTGCCTTTCTTAATCGATCAAGAATTAGGCTCGACTAATCAAAAATCGCAAGCATAGTTTTTCTGCAAAATTTATAAACAGGCCCAAGCCCATGAAAACGTTTAGAGTTTCACTTAAACTTCTCCACATATAAAAGGGAAACCCTAGCTATGTTTTGTAGGTGCTAAAAAAGACTTGTGTGTTACTTTTTGTGAGATTTGAGAGGTTCTGTACCTTTTAACTACACAAGAATCTACTGAAGCTAAAACTATAATTAAGGGTTGGTAGAACTAGTTGCTGCATTAAGATCAAAAAGTGAAGGTGATCTGAAACCTTTGAGTGGAGTCTTAAAGTCATAAGTAAGGTGGTTTTTGTTACTATAAATCCAAGAAGAGAAGGAGTCTGCGGATTCGCAGCTTGCACGTGGTAGTGTCAGTAAGTTACTACTTGAGGTAGCATTAGATTTAAGGTTAAATCTTTTATAAAAACTTTGATTCTCTTATAGTGGATTTGGTTTACCTTGAGGATAGTTAGGTCAAATCCTCCTTAGGTTTTTACCTTGAAATGGTTAGTTTCATCGGTTTTCCTAGGTAATCATATCGTGGTGTTATTTATATTTTCGCATCTTTGCATGATATGATTTATCTGTGTTTAACCTAGATTTGAAAATTAATCTAAGTAATCACTTGGTTAATAAATTAGGTTAAACAATCTGTTAAAGGGGTCTAAACGAACTTTCAATATCAAACTTTTAAACTCAAGATCCAATAAAAGTATATTATCAAGTCCATATTAATGCATATTGTCCAATTCATTTGGTTTGGATAAGTGGTTCTAGCTCCTAATTACTTAAAGGCTTGATAAGATATGTGTTTATTTGCCAAGTGTATATCAAGATTATGTTGGGGTTTATGCCCTAAAATCCAATTTATTGGCATGTCATTAGTAATTAAATTGTTTAAATATATGAGACTATCTATAAATGAACTAATGGGACATTATTTTAGTCCATAAGATGCATTGTATGCGATTTATGTGATTTAGTCATAGAAGATGTAAATCACAAGTTCCTTGTAATCTCAAAATGTAATTCGTAGTCGGTGATGAAATTAGGCGTTTCATCTGTGAAGACTATAACATATCAACTAAGATGATTTGTCTTGATCATGGAAATGGAGACTTCTAGTTAGTATGTTGATATGTTTTAAGAGTTAAGACATATTGAACTAGACCATTGTGAGATTTGTTATTCTCCTAACAACTGTCAAATGAATAATAAATTTCACAACTTCTATGTACATCAACTCTAAATCCTGAGAGAATAATGGACCTGATCATGAGATGTAGGTTGCTTTGATATATCAAGAGTGAGATCTATTAGTTATGGTCAAAACCTCAGTATGTTGGGCAGCCACATTTAGTGTTAATGGAACATATATTCTCAAGATGGAATTCATAATCTCTTAACAGAGATACAAAATATTCCCTTGAGATAAGTTTAATGCGTTTGGTTATTCAGAGTGTTGGGCCCAACTACTTTAGTAAGGAGTTACTAAAGTATATATTTATGAAATTGGGTTTCAAAAATATATGATGAATAACATCAAGGATTAAACCGGGTACTCATTGATTAAGTTGTTAGGATATGTGCCCTTAAATACTATTGTATGATGCTATGTATGACATTATGTATGACTTAATGTTGTGTTTAATAAAGTTGTTTATTTTTATCTAAAATAATGGTAACATAAAAATTTGGACATTATCATATAGTCCATGAGATGCATTGTATGTGATTTATGTGAAAAGTCACAGAAAATATAAATCACAAGTTCTTTCTAAACTCAGAATTTATAGTTCGTAGTAGGTGATGAAATTGGGCATTTCATCTGTGAAGACTATAACATATCAACTAAGATAATTTGTCTTGATCATGGAAGTGGAGACTTCTAGTTGATATGTTAATATGTTTTAAGAGTTAAGACATATTGAACTGGACCGCTGTGAGATTTATTATTCTCCTAACGACTGTCAAATGAATAATAAATCTCACGACTTTTATTTGTATGAACTCTTAATCCTGAGAGAATAATGGAGATGATCATGATGTGCAGGTTACTTTGATATATCAAGAATGAGATCTAAAGTAACGGTCAAAACCTCAGTATGTTGGGCAGCCACATTTAGTGTTGATGGAACATATATTCTCAAGATGGAATTTATAATCTCTTAATAGATATATAAAATATTCCCTTTAGATAAGTATAATGGGTTTGGTTATTCAGAGAGTTAGGCCTAACCACTTTGATAAGAAATTACTAAAGTATATATTTATGAAATTGGATTTCATAAATATATGATGAATAACTTTAAAGGATTAAACTGGCAGTCTATATTCATGACGTTGTATTACTGCGAATATTTTATGAAGGGGTTGCGTGTATAATAAAGTCTTGAGATATAGTTTATTAATAAGGCCTAGAGTGAAATTATATTTATATAGTGGTATTAAATATAATTAATGGTAACTTTGGACTTGTCAAGAGTTGACAGAAAAGCCCAAGGCCCATTGGAGCTAGTGTCTTATTGGTCCTACTCTAAGCCACATACTAAAGCCCAGTTTGAAAGGCCCAATAGGCCAGCCCAATTAAATAATCAGTTAGTTATAAAGGGAGAAACATACAGAATTTGTTTAAAAAAAAAAACAAAAAAGAATCGTAGAGAAAAAAAGATAAAGAGAGAGTGTGAGACACACTTTCATTCTCCCTTTGGAAACTGATTGAGAGACCACACATCTTGAGCGTAAAGTAGAATTGGAGTGAAGATTAAAAGTGTTCCTAAGTGCTTCTAATCTTTGTTTTGAATTTCTCTACACTAAGGTACGCTATCATGTTCTTAAATTCTGAAACTTACGTAGTGCATGTTGTCAATCATGAATGAAATAGATCATTGTTTGTTGCTTCCGCTGTATGTTTTGTATGAGATATAAAACCAGATTTTTTTTTCAACATAAGATGTAGTAATCTTCAAAGTGACAGTCTATATTCATGACTTTGTATTACTACGAAAATTTTAATGAAGGGGTTGCATGTATAATAAAGTCTTGGGATATAATTTATTGATAAGGCCTAGAGTGCAACTATATTTATATAATGGTATTAAATATAATTAATGGTAACTTTGGACTTGTCAAGAGTTGACAGAAAAGCCTAAGGCCCATTGGAGCTAGTGTCTTATTGGTCCCTTCTGGTCCCACTCCAAGCCACACATAAGAGCTCAATTGGAATGGCCTAAAAGGCTAGCCCAATTAGATAATCAGTTATATATAAGAAGAGAAACATACAAAATTTTGAGAAAGGTTTTTCATAAGTCCTTTTCATGAATGGTTTCATGAAGAATATACAAGGATGAAATGGTTTGTATGTGAGTGTTGGACACTCTTCTATTCTCTGCTTGAAAACTGATTGAGAGACCACACTTCTTGGGTATTAAATAGAATTAGAGTGAAGATTGAGAGTCTTCCCAAGTACTTCTATTCAGATTGTTTTGAATTTCAGCACTCCAAGGTACACTTTCTTGTTCTCTAATTCTAAAACTTACATAGTGCATGTTATCGATTGTGTATGAAGTAGATCCGTTAGATTTTTACTGCGCATGTTTTGTATGAGATACGAACACGTGTTTTTCCAACAATTGGTATTAGAGCAATCTTCATTTTCAAATTTGTATAACATGTTTAGTGAGTTTTAGAATTCAAGAAAACTATTTTCATAGTTGTGAAGATTAAGCAGTCATTTTTCTGTATATTTTAGTTTTGAAACTATTGTTTGATTAAAACTGATTTTGATGTTATGATGTTATTCAAGTTTGATTTTAACCATGTAAAATTGAATTTTAACACTTTAACATCAATGAAATTTTAGTTTTAATCTTAATCGTTTTTTATCATTAAGAATGTGTTTTTGATCATTAAGATACTACTCATCGTTTTTGATCATTAAGAATGTGTTTTGTTCTTTGGAAATGTCAAAAACGGTTAAAAGAAAAACAGCTATTTCTGGGCATTTTCGCAACTGGCGAGTTGCAAGATGAGTCGCGAGATGAGTCGCAAGTGAGTCACAAGAGCTTCTAGATGAACTCGCGATTGGGGTCTCACGATTGGTCGAGTCGCCAAAATGAGTAGCCAAAACTCGCGACTGGGGTCTCATGACTAGGCGAGTTGCTAGAATGAGTAGCCAAAAGTTCTGACACCTATTTTTTACATGTATAAAGAGTAGGGAAATGTGTGATTAGATTGCACATGTTTCTAACTAAAAGACCTAATGAGATCAAATATATTAGTTAAATGGAACTCTTAGTCCTAAATAGTTTTGGACTTGTCTTTTAAGAAACATTCTAATGAGATTAGAGTTGTTGTATGATTGAAAGCCCTTAATTTATTTTAATTAGAGGTTTTTAATTAGACTAAAATTCTAATTAAAGTTATATAGTTTCGAATGAGATTAGAATACTTTTATCTAGTAAATTAAGGATAGAGTTCTATATAACTAATTTTTGATTCATTAGTGTTTAAAGAATCCTAAATAGTTTAGGACTTCCATTTTAGTTGGTGATTCTAATGAGATTAGAGTCTTCAACAAGTGCAAGGTTATTAGTTGTGATGGGATCACAATTATTTAAGAAAAACCCAAATAACGAGTGGGAGTGTTGCAATAACCCTTTTGTTAAGTTTATTGTAATATGAATAGATACCTTGTCTTGACTTTGAGTCTTGCATTCCATGCGGAGGGTATTTATTTCACGGATTACAAGGTTAAACTTCTTTGTGATTGCGCGAATGTTCGTTACCCTATTGTAATGTGACTTAGTTACATCACATTGAATTTAAACAATTAAACACATATGAAGTGTAAGGTTAAAATTGTGATGAGATCATAATGTTTACAGAACAATCCACTTGTTTTAAAATTTCTAGTGTGAGAGAGATTCAAGGGTTGATTCTCACGGTCTCCATTGCTGGTTTATAGTAGTGTGATTAGGCACCTCGCCTTGGCGTATATGCCTTGCTCCCTTCGTAGGGAGTTTAATTCATGGTACTACAGATTAAACTTCTTAATGATAAATGAAGTGTGTTTTTACACTGAGAACGACCACGCTTCTATGGAGTTACGTGGTGACTCACATGGATCTAGGCAATGGTATACACTAGACTAAGTGTAATGTTAACCTCCCTTCAGAGTTATGTCATTATTACTCAGAGGCTAAAGGAAAAGCGGCAAATTACTTTTGTTTGGTAAAGTTACCATGATAGCATTAATAATGAGAATAATTCTCGCCTAATCATAGTGATTGGTATAACCTCGCTTCCTAGGAATATTAATTGCAGGATTAGGTTGTCGTTGCACCTAGTATAGTATGTTTTTCGGGTTCCATACTATATGGTTATAGATGCAAAATATAATGTCCCTAAAATTATGTTCATAGTCTCAAAATAAAGTTGTCATAATTTTGTTCTCTAGCTACTATTTTAAATGAATCACATTAACGAAGAAATAATTTTGGACATGGTGCTTAAAGGAGCTGAAGTACATAAATATGTTTCAATTCAGCATTGTCATAATTTCCTACGCATGATGCATTAATGGAAGATAGCTTATGATATGATCATAGTCTCCATTGAAATTCTATAATGTTATATTGGCTTCTTTCTCAATTGTGCTACAACATGAGATGCAAGAGTTAGTACTAGACTTAGACTTTGTATTAAGTCTAAATGAGATATTTTGGTATGGAATATTGTGCTACTAGACGAAATTCAATATAAGTCATATTGAGTGCCAAGAAAAGCTTAAGGAGTTCCAATTATATATCATTTTATGAAAATATTTTATTTTAAAAGGAACTGGAATTCTTAGATGACGAGATTAAATGTTAATCTCATTTGGATATGATCCATAAGTCCTTGTTAGAATCATTTGGTCAATTCAAATTGTTTTGAAAATAAATAATTTTTTTATATTATTTGAATTGATGGGTGAGTTCTATGCAACGGAAGACATCCAAAAAGCTAAGGCTAGGATCAATATGATTTAATTCAAATTCTTAGCCTAGATCGAAAGGAAAATGTGGTAAGAAGAGGAATTAAAATACCAAATAGTTGGACAAGCTAGTTGCCCTAGTAGTTGCCAAAAGGGAATTAGACTCAAAAGTATTACCAAAAGAAAGTGGTTTTGGTTTGGTAATGCTAAGCTTTGTCCATGATTATTTTCTAGATGAAGATTTACATGTTTTACTTTTTAGAGAGAAAGTTTCCATCCTTTGGTATTGTATGTTTTGGCACTTATCTAGATCTTATTAATCTAAATGGTATTCAAGATTGGTGAATGATGGGCTTTTAGAACCATTGTTTTGTAAAATTCTCAATCAATGAATTCTGTTTAGAGAATAATATGATCTAGGGCTCCTTTATTGTAAAAGGAATATAGTTTCAATGACTTCTTTAAGTCAATGCATACATGAAGGAGGAATAAGACTCTTTTAGAAATAGTAAAGTACATGATTAGTATTTCCGTTTGCTTATTTCTTTTGAAGATATACTCTAATAATTATTATACATTTTCTAAAGTTGATTTCGAAAGTTTGTTCCTATTACATTTGTCTAATTGTGGATTGGGTGAAAACCTAGTATATGATACTTCCACTTTTGGAAATGTCCAGCACTTATGCTAGAAAGGAAGTCTAACAAATTGAAATCAAAAGGTAGAAAAATGTGTGTTTATGATGGGTACTCAAAAGGAATTGCAGAAGATTTTTTTGGTAGTCATAAAGAAGACAAAATGTTTGTAAAGTACAAATACAAAGTTCTTGATGATGACTGTGTGATGATCTTAAAGCTAAACGTAGATTGATCTAGAAGATAAATGTCATAATTTTTTGTAAGACAACTATAAAATACATTTAGAAATGAGATGGTTGTATTAGATACACCATAAGGCATTATTCTATATATATAGCTAGTACACCCATACAATATCGTAGTGGGAGGATTATTAATTATTAGATAAATTCACACTTTGGAATAAAATTTTAAAGTCATTCCACAAGGATATGAATTTGATCCTCGGTCCTACGTAGAGGCAATAGATGATATGTATATGAATTACTAGATCCAGGTTATGTAAATAGAATTAGATTCTATTTAAAGTCTAAAACTTGTAGAGATGCCTAGTGGCATTAAGCCTATTGTTCTCAAATAGGTCTACAAGAAAATTAACATTGATAGATTTGAAGGTGCAAACCTTCAAAGTCAAGACTAATGGCGAAAAGATTTATTCAGAAAGAAATAGTTCAATTATGAAAAGATTTTTTCACCAATAGTCAAGTTTGACTCTATCTAGATTCTCTTATCCATTATATTTCATTTGGATGAAATATGGCAATGGATATCAAGAAATCTTCTTTTAGTAGCAATCTTGAGGAAGAAATTTATATGATGTAACTAGACTTGTACATAGCAAAGAAACAGTAACGTTTAGAATGCATGTTGCTTAAATTCCATTTATGGACTAAAGCAAGCATCTAAATCATAAAATATCATCTTTGATCAAGAAATCAAATTGATTGATTTTGATCAAGTATTAAAAGGCCTTATGTGTGTAAAGCTATATAGAATAATAAATTTCTTAATGTATATTGATGACATTCTAATCATTTAGAATGATGTAGAGTTATTGTCATCAATAGTTTTTTTGTTGTCTAATCCAGATTGATATAAAGTACTTGCGAAAGACTAGTTATCCTAAGAATTTAACTTTGTTAAAATTCAGAAATTAGGATGTTAGGTCTATCTCAAACTGCTTAAATAGATTAGATTCTAGCCAAGTATAGCATGCAATACTTCAAGAAAGGATACTTTCCTTTTAAGTTTGAAGTTCCTTTATAAAAGGCTATGGTCCTAAGACATATAAAAGGAAGAGCATATTAATACGGTTCCTTATAACAAATCAAAAGGAAGTCTTTTATGCTATGCTAAATACTAGGCTAAATATCTATTTTGCGGTAGGCATGGTAAGCAAATATCAATTGAATCAAAGATCACTTAATTTAGTGGGAGTAAAGCATATACTCAAATATCTTAAGAGAATGAGGGATTATATGCTCGTCCACAAGAGTAAGGTTTTGATAGTTACTGGATGTACAAATATTGACTTGTAGTTTGATTGTGATTCTTGAAGTTAGACTTCAAGATATGTGTTCATCCTAGGTGATGAAGATATACATCATGAAGTTGGACTTCAAGATATGTGTTCATCCTAGGTGGTGAAGATACACGTTAAGCGTAAGTATTATCTCATTAGAGAGATATTAGTCCATGAGAATTAGTAGTAGAAAAGATAATTTATGCGATAAATCTAGCTAAAACTTGTTTCCAAACCTTGCCTTAGAGTGACTATGAAATACTCTAAATGGGAGATAAGTGTCGAATATATGGTAAATTGTCTTCAAGGACAAGTGGGAGATTGTTGGGGTTTATGTCCTAAAATCCAATTTATTGGCATGTCATTAGAAATTAAATTGTTGAATTATATGAGACTATCTATAAATGAACTAATGGGACATTATCTTAGTCCATGAGATGCATTGTATGTGATTTATGTGATTTAGTCACAGAAGATATAAATCACAAGTTCCTTGTAAACTCAAAATGTAGTTCGTAGTCGGTAATGAAATTGGGCGCTTCATCTACGAAGACTATAACATATCAACTAAGATGATTTGTCTTAATCAAGGAAGTGGAGACTTCTAGTTGGTATGTTAATATGTTTTAAGAGTTAAGACATATTGAACTGGACCACTGTGAGAGTTATTATTCTCCTAACGACTGTCAAATGATTAATAAATATCATAACTTCTATTTATATCAACTCTAAATCCTAAGAGAATAATGAACCTGATTATGAGATGTAGGTTACTTTAATATATCAGGAGTGAAATCTTTTAATCACAGTCAAAACCTCAATATGTTGGGCAGCCGCATTTAGTGTTGATGGAACATTTATTCTCAAGATGGAATTCATAATCTCTTAACGGAAATACAAAATATTCCCTTGAGATAAGTTTAATGGTTTTGGTTATTCCGAGTGTTGGGCCCAACCACTTTAATAAGAAGTTACTAAAGTATATATTTATGAAATTGAATTTCATAAATATATGATGAATAACATAAAGGATTAAACCGAGTATTCAAGGATTAAGAATATTTTAATGAAGGGGTTGCATGTATAATAAAGTCTTGGGATATAATTTATTGATAAGGTCTAGAATGCAACTATATTTATATAGTGGTATTAAATATAGTTAATGGTAACTTTGGACTTGTCAAAAGTTGACAGAAAAGCCCAAGACCCATTGGAGCTAGTGTCTTATTGGTCCTTTTTGGTCTCACTCTAAGCCACACACAAGAGCCCAGTTGGAATGGCCTAAAGGACTAGCCCAATTAGATAATCAGTTATATATAAGGAGAGAAACATACAAAATTTTGAGGAAGGTTTTTCATAAGTCCTTTTCATGAATGGTTTCATGAAGAATATACAAGGATGAAATGGTTTGTATGTGAGTGTTGGACAGTCTTCTATTCTCTCCTTGGAAACTGATTGAGAGACCACACTTCTTGGGCATTAAGTGGAATTGGAGTAAAGATTGAGAGTCTTCCCAAGTACTTCTATTCAGATTGTTTTGAATTTCAGCGCTCCAAGGTATGCTTTCTTGTTCTCTAATTCTAAAACTTACATAGTGCATGTTATCGATTGTGTATGAAGTAGATTTGTTAAATTTCCGCTGCGCATGTTTTGTATGAGATACAAACACGTGTTTTTCCAACAGCTTATTATCCCCAAAAATTTTAGCTTTTGGCACCCCAAAATGCTACTTTATCACCGCACTTTGCGAAACAACCAACATCAATGGTTTTATTTTAGCATTCAACACGTTAAAATAATATAAACAACATAATAAAATAATATATCCACTACAATAAACAACAACCACTACCACAACCACATAAAATATAATATGTTTCTTTCACATTTGGTTACTCCTCGTTAACCACTATAGCTGATGAGTTAAATGTTTTGCCTATACCACCACCAATGTAGCATACTTTTTGTATTTTGTGGTGCTAAAAATAGCATCTTGGCAATTTCACAGCACCAATGTGGATGCTTTTATAAACAAATAAACATAAACAAATTTTTATCAAGTCAAACCCAAGCTATTTATTAACAACTTGATTTATTTATAGTCCTATCAACAACAACATTCCTTGGTATTAAGACACATGATTGCTTTGATACCTAGAAAATAATATTGGAATACTTGCCCAAGAAAGCTAAAATTCAAATTTTGATAGAAACCCTAACCCAACATTTATAAATGAAATGCAAACCAAAGGTATAAGTAACAGACCTCAACCCTTTGATTATAATAGAATCACGAACTGAAGGTATAAAATTTGAATGCCATAAGGAAGAATCTCTGATAAGTTCACAGTTCTTGAAGAACTAGAAGAAGAAGCGAAACCTCACGTTATTTCTGATTTTTATTCAATAATCCCTCCATTACAATGAGTGCATGTTTTTTATAAGACATGACTGAAAATAGGGAAAAAATGTACTAACTAATAGAAGCCTAAATTAAGGTTGATTTGTTCTGAAATTAGAAGTTCCAAAACAGGAAATAGCTAAAAAAACGTACTAAATAATAGAAACCTAAAATTAAGGAGGTTTGGTCTGAAATTAGTAACTCCAAAATAGGAAAAATAGCTATTAATTGGTATGGAACTGAAAAGTCAATTAGCCATTAATTTACACCATAAATCACGCCTAATTAAGCCAAATCATCCCTATCAATAGTTTGGATTAAATTTATTGAGCCTTCATCTTCCTTTGGGCTAAGCTTGGAATGTCCTGTGTTAGAATCAGCCCAAATCTTTTGAATCAGCCCATTGAGTGCTTCTTTGATCTTCTTGGATCTTGCTCTAGTAATAGGCCTAACTAGAACATGCAATGGATCCTTTAATGCATATTGATTCTCATCATTCGCCCTCTCTTCAAAAGGATTCATCCTTGAATCGTCACCTACATCAATAGGAGAAAGATCAGAAACATTAAATGTAGCATTAATGTTATACTTGCCTGGAAGATCCAACTTGTATGCATTATCATTAATTCTCGCAAGGACTTGAAATGGACCATCCCCTCTAGGATGTAGCTTGGACTACCTACGGGCTTGAAATCTTTCCTTTCTCATATGCACCCAGACCCAATCTCCCGATTCAAAGAGGACTTGTCAACAGCCCTTGTTGGCTTAGGTTGCTTATTGCTCATATTTATTTTCTATATTTTGCCGTAACTTTCTTGGAGTTTCTTCACCATCTCAGCCTTCTTTTGACCATCCAAACTAGTCATTTAATTAACTGGCAAAGGCAACAAATCCAAAGGAGTTAGTGAATTAAAACCAAAAATAATCTCAAATGGTGAGAAATTAGTAGTAGAACGAACACTCCGATTATATGCAAACTCAATGAATGGAAAACAATCCTCCCAATTTTTCAAGTTCTTTTGAATTATAGTACACAACAAAATAGATAAAGTTCTATTCACTACCTCAGTTTGTTAATCTGTTTGGGGGTGACATGTAGTCGAAAA